>JAVHZT010000279.1:0-11514 GCA_035079005.1 Fraxinus americana | reverse complement strand
TCGTCCACGGTTGACTGAATTTTTGTCACCGTGTGACTCTTCTGGTCATCAGCGGTTAACTGAATTTTTGTCAACGTGTGACTCTTCTTCGGTGCATCCAGTGTGGTGCGAGCATTCGATGTTTCTCGTCGTTTCTCGTGGTTTTTCGTTATTTCTTTGGAGCATTCTTGAAGTGGTTTTGGAGTAGTTCTTAGTTTCTTGTCGTCAGTAATTTTCGTCGTTGGTTGCTTTGATTTGGTTTTCTTCTTCGTGGGCACAAGTATCGTCATCGTCGTCCGTTCATGATTGCAAATTGATGCTTTTACCAGCATCAATTTGAGGGGGGATGTCAAGGATATTGAATAAGATTCCGGAGATCAAGGAAGATTGAATAAGATTCCGAAGATCGTCGAAGATTGCAATTATAATATTTACTTTCCTTAGTAGTTGATTGTGTAATCTTTCCCTTTATATTTATTTCCTTTTGCAGTTATTTGTAACCCTATAAATAGAATCTTCTACATTGAAATACTAACAAGTTTATTATATACAATTTATAATATTCTTGACATGGCAGGGATTCAAAAGGTGGGGCTATCCAATGGAAGCGTAATGCAGTTAATAATAGAGGAGAAGCATTTCCCTTCTGATTCGTGCTTCTATCCACTTTCTTATTAGTTCAATAAACGAAAAAGTTGTCCCCTTAGATAAAAGCGTTAATCAATCAAAATACTTACATTTAGGCAACAGCTCTCCAATCCTCTTCAACTTTTTAAGTTGCAACACAACTAAGGAGAATGACGAAAGTCTCATTATCAATAAATTATCATTGCTTAAAATACAAAACAAATGCAAAAGGATTTAGATGAAGTGGAGAGAAAAAAGGGTTAGGATTTTCAATTCCCTTCCAATCATACAAATTTCAGAGGTATAAGAAACAATATCTGCGGTTGCACATTTTGCAACAACCATAGTATAATGCTAGCCTGTTGGGACAAGGCTAGTTCAGCTGGTCAGACTGATTCCTGGAGTAAACCAAAGCCTGTTGGTGCTGATGGTAGAACTTCGTGTAATAATCAGGATAGTAAACCTTGGGCTAAACATGACACTTCTTCGTGGAGTAAGGAACATGGGGGATCCTCATGGAGCAAGCAGGATGGAGGATCTAATGGGAATAAGAAGGATGATGGGGTCAAAGTAATTGGTCTGGACGTGGAATAATACCTTAGGCTCAACTACTGGATGGGGTCAAAGTAATTGGTCTGGACGTGGAACGGATGATACTGGTGGGAAACAGGACAGTGCATGGAGCAACAAAAGCAATTGGAATTCAGGAAATGATGTTGGAGGGAATGATGGTCAAAATGATACTGGTACTGGCAGTAGGGGAAGAAATGGAAGTTGGAGGGGAGGTAGGGAGGGGAGAGGTGACCGCGGTGGCTTCCGGGGTAGAGGGAGATCAGATCGTGGTGGCTATGGAGGTAGAGGAATAGGCAGGGGAGGCTTTGGAGGGAGAGATGGACCCGACAGGGAGGGAGGATTTCGTGGTAGGGGGGTGGTTTTAGAGGTAGAGGGCGTAGTGATTGGAATAACAGAAATGATTCTGGTGATGACAAGATGTACGACTGGAAGGCATACCCTCTATAGATGGCATACCTTTTCCTCTAACAATGCTTAAGGGAAAAGATGTGTAACAAACAGAAAACTAATTTGATGCAATCAACCAGCACAAAACATAAAAATAAAAAATTCAGCCAATCTCTTCTTTACTTGGTCAATTGAATTTTAAAGCATTTCCTCTCTCCCTTTATTCCTTTTTTCACTCTACTTCTCCTAGCAGGGGATGCTAGGATGTTTGAAAGTAGAGATATAATGTGAAAGGAGGCCTGACAGCAAATGGTAAGAATGAATAGTACATGTACATGCATTAATCTTTTTCCAAATATAACTGATTACCATCATCACCTGACAATCCCTATCATCAGTTGCAGATTTAGCCATATTATCAATAACCACATACCATCCTCTTCCTGCAAACAGCATTAAACGGTCATAAGCCATCTTTCTTAGGTACGTAAGGGCACAGATTATGGAATGTTAACACTGATTAAAACGACACTCTTCTGCCTACCTGGTTTATTTTTTCTTCTTGAATTTGATCTTGCAAGTTCGATGTGCAAAGTGGATCCAGTTTGAAGGTCAAATTTAACACCCTGTAAAACAGTCATTCCAGAAAGACTAATTGACGATTGAGGAAATAAACAAATGTTACTCAAACATGTTACCCTTGAATGATGCAGAACACCAATGATGTGTGGTAAGGAGAATTAGATTGTAACCGAAAATGCTAAACAAGACGAAGAAGCAAAAACATTGAACTTTATACAGTCTAGTCTGTCCAATCCTGCATGCCAAATGCAATAAATGATTGGATAACTGGAAGAATTTAGGCCGTGTTTGATAAGCCGTGTTTTCCGGGGAAGTAGGAAAATATTTTCCACTTTCCACTTTTTTGGCTGTTTGATAGGCGAAATTTTCTACGGAAAATATTTTCCTACTTTTCCTCACACGTGTGCATTTTCCCGATTTTTGATGAAAAAGTTTTCCCGCCTTTTTGGTGGGAAAATATTTTCCTGGCTAGCTGGAATTTTTGTTTTTTTTTTTGCAATGGAAACAAATGTCATAACCAATGGTAAAAAAAAATTTCACTTTAATGGACAATTTTCATGTAAAACAAAGTCAAACGAACACTAAACTTTGATGAAAAAAATGATTTTTTAGGAAACAATTTTTTTTCCTTTTTTTTTTTTTTACTTTTGGCAATGGAAACAAATTTTATAACCAATTGTGGAAAAAAATATCACTTTAATGGACAATTTCCATGTAAAATAAAGCCAAACGAATAGAAAATTTAAAAATTTTCCGGGTGGGAAATTATACCAATCAAACACACTTGAATTGATTTTCCCTACAAAACATTTTCTAGGCAAATCTTTTCCCTATAAAACATTTTCTTTTCACCCATTTTCCACCCTTGCAATCAAACGCACCCTTATAATATCAAGAAAGGGATTCTTCCTTTTACCATTTTTGATAGCATAAACAATAAATTAAGCGATACAACACATTCGACAATAAGATACAAGGTATATGCTTTAGCAATTTACACAAAACCGAGGAAACCAACATTAAGGTAGAAAGAGGGCTAAAACTAACTGAAGATCCATTTCAGTAATAACTCACATTTAATGAATGTAGAGTTGCCATTGCTAATTGGTGATTTGAAAAAGTTGCAATTGCAACAACATGCCAATAACAAAACCGAGGAAACCAACATTAAGGTAGAAAGAGGGCTAAAACTAATAACATGTACACAATAATATGGATATGATAATGGTTATCTATGAAGTAAAAAAACTATCATCAATTACCAATAATATAATAAGTTTTGAAAGAGTTTAAAACCAATAAAACTCTTCTTCTTCACGTGTTCTAGGTGTTTGGTGCATATCGAGAATATAAAAATATAAAATAATCAAAAACCACGTTTCTGATACGTATTGAAGAGTGTCCATGCATATCCAAGCTTGGATCATATCGAATATAGTACGCAATAAGTTTATAAGAATCCTTTCTTCTTGGGAAACAGGTAACAATATAGTTATCCAGGGTGAACCTGGAGCAAATTGCAATGAACCACTTAATAAATAACCAAACCAGATGTGTGGTTTTATTCAGGCTCCAAAATCTCACAACCAATTTTCCAATTGGGTAATATTTCCAATATTACAGAATTAGGTGTATGCAGTCAAAAGGTCACAAGAAAATGTAAAATAAAGATAGAAAAGCTCTGCACTTTAGCAAATAAAGACAGCAGGAATATTAGGCAAAGTGAAAAAACAACAAGCATAGGCACGTGATGTCTCAAAAATACACGTTGCGCATGGAGGCACGAACCGTGCCTCCGTTCAATTTTATAATTTACATCAAAATCAAACTCTAATTCTATCCTTTGATATCGACCCCATGAATGCATTTTCTAATAGCCCACGTTATTTCTGGAAATTTGTTTATGTTTCCTCTTAAGAGTTTTTTGTCAATTTGTTCCTGCTTTTACTTCTATCCTTTTTTTCTACAGGAAGACTGGTATCCCACTCTTGAAGCAACGTTTTCACCAGCTTGTTAAATTCAACAAAATCGCTATCTGTCTCATAACTAAAAAAAAACAAAAATTAGTAAATAATCTCATAGGTTATTCGAGTAGCTGCAGTCCATACCATTTTAACAAATGCGTCAATAAGCAAACATAATATATCACTTAAAAACATTTTCACCCATAATGTTCCACACATTGTCTTAATTACTTCAGCAATTTCAAATGTAATAAAAAATCTAGATAGTTTTTCCGACTCACGATTTCGATGAGGAATTTTTCTGTGCTCCAGATACTCTGAGTATATCCAAACCACGCATATTGGCACTATCCCAAGAAAAAATGACACCTGTAATTGACACAAAGAAAAATAAAAATGATTAAATCATCAAGCTATTGTTGTTATTATATAATCAAGTAACTTAACTCATCAAAAAAATTCAAGTACTGAACTTTAAAAGGAATTCGCAGAGTATATTCAAGCCATGCATATTGGGAGTATCCGAAGAAAAAATGATACCTGCAATTCACACAAAGAAAAATAAAAACAATGAACTCATCAAGCTATTGCTTTTATAAAATCAAGTGACTTAACTCATCAAAATATTCTAGTACTGAACTTTAAAAGGAATTCGCAATTTAAGTACATAATACACTCCTTTACACTGTTCTTTAATGAAGTACTAAAAATCACAAGTTTTACAAAATCTGTGGGTATAAGAATCGAAATCCTCCTAAAATAATTAAGATCCAATGAATTAATATAATAAGCTAAAAATTGCAAAAAAAAAAAAAAAAAAACCAATGGTTCGACAAAGAGCAAACATAATTAACTTATTAACGTATGACAAACCGAGATTGAATAACATGTTTCAACAGTTAAAAAAATCTCATTTAACATTCTACCTACAAGAATTCTATCGAATTCGGAGTATAACGAGCTATAAAAGATCGAAGCCTTCAACACTGATAAAGTAGAACAACCCCAATCCAAGGTATGTAAAGCATTCAATTTTGTAGTGCTAACATTTGACTCTACTATGTTTTTATGAAGGACGCAAATATAAGAATAAACATTAAATTTCAAGGACATTCGTCTAGCAAAATCAACTATGCCAAGATTGAAAGGTCCATTGACAGCATCAACAGAGATAAGAAAACAAGGACTCCCCAGATAAAGCTACTGATTTATATTTAAAATCTTGTTCAACATGGATTAGGACCTGGAAGAAGGTTTATTAACCAAGATTGCATTTTAACTCTATAAATGTTTAACAAAACAGTTAATTGTTTGAATTAGGTCTCAAATTGAACTTCAAATTAATGTACATGGAAGTTGATGTTAAAATCTAATCAAAGTCGGTGATCAAACAAGAAATCAGCAAATTGGACTCAAAATGCAAGTACATTTTCAGATGAAAGGTAATAAATCCATATAGTAGCATCATATTTCAGATGAAAGTAACATCAAATAGTAGACGAGCATCAAAATCGCTCATGCAACTCTCAATTGTAGAAGAAGCAGAAGCAGTACCAGTACCAGTAGATGGCGGTTTGTCTCAATCTTCAGCAACTACCAGGCCATCAATGACATACGTCACATACCTGCTCCAACTTCTTGATCCCAGAAGCAACAACTGATCCCCGGCGCATAAGTTGGATTTTCCCAATCAACCAATCATCAAAGGCATCTCCCATTCCCAATTGTAGAACTTGTTTATCCACCCAGAAAGCTTTTCTCCTGAAGTCACTTAAAAAATCAGTAATAGTATAGGCTAGTATGCCATCAGTAATATAGGTTTTTGGCATTGCAGGTTGGAAGGTTGCTTTTCACCTAGCAGTAATATGTTTGTGGCAGAATTTAACAGTCAATAAATTTAAAAGAAAAGGGTAGAACTTCTAGAAATAACTTCACAAGGAAAAATATTGCATCAAATGCAAGCCTACGATTTTAATGTAATACCAAGTGTAGATTTGGGAGTAAAATGTTTCTGCTATTTATTGAAAAATGAAACCAACGAGTATACATGATGAAAAAAGGAAAAAAGAAAAATTACACTTTAGTCCCTAATATCTAACAAAGACTACAAGTTGGTAACAAAGATTAATATATATTTCAACTCTCCCCCTCAAGTTGGTGCATAGATATCACGCATGCCCAACTTGGATGTCATTGTATAGAATGGACCACTAGCAACTCCATGTGTCATTATATCAGCTAGTTGTTCCGCCCTTTTGATGTATGGAACCTCTATATTTTTGGAATCGAAATTATCTTTGATGTAGTTCCTATCAAGTTCAACATGTTTTGTTCTATCATGTTGCACAGGGTTGTTTGCAATTTTAATAGCAGCAGTGTTGTCACAAAAAAATAACATAGGCTTGTCCGGACCAAAGCCAAGTTCACTAAGGAGAAGTTTTAGCCATGTAAGCTCGGTAGTTGCATGATATAATGCTCGATATTCCGCCTCAGGGCTGGATAGTGAGACCACATTCTGTTTCTTACTCCTCCAAGTCACAAGATTGCCTCCAACAAACGATACATATCCCGATGTAGATTTCCTGTCCAGTCTCGATCCAGCAAAATCAGAATCTGTGTAGCCCACAATATCTAAATGCCCCCCTTTTGAGTACAGAATGCCCTTGCCTGGAGAGGACTTCAGATATGCCAATATCCGATTAACTGCACTCATATGTTGCTCACTGGGGTTATGCATGAATTGACTCACAACGCTAACTGCATATGATAAATCAGGTCTCGTGTGGGTTAGATAAATCAACTTCCCTACCAAATGGTCACAACATAAGTCACAGAATATTTTGCACATGGCTTGTGTTTATTTTGATATTCACAGGTTAATTTCAAACGGTCACAGTGCAGGTCACGAAGTACTTTTAGGTCATAATTAACTAAATTATTGGTCACAAAGACTGTACAGCACCACCTCATCACCACCACCGTCTAACGTACCCTAACCCTACTCCGACGTCGCTACCACATCCAGCAACTCACCACAACCACTATCGTTAATGGCGCCAACACAACCGCAACTCACCATATGCGTCACCATCGCCACCAAACATGCAAATCATCCACCACAACGCAAAACCACCTAAAAAATTGAATCGAAAAATACCCATCGAAACCGCAGCCAAAACCACCACCACCACCATCTCCCAACACCACATCCCAACCCACCAGATCCACCACCATCGCCACAACCGCGTGATCCGCCATAACAACCACTGACTCGTCACCACCACTGCACACCTCTAGAGCCACCACCACGCAAACATCACCACCGCACACAACACACCGTACCCACTACCCACAGCACCACCACGCCACGGCCACAGTCGCCCACACCAACACCAACTCACCGTGAATCGCGAACTTTCATCGTAATTTCAGATATTTGAGGGGTAATTTTATGGAGGTAGCCTCAAATTTTTTGGTGAGCCAAAGGGACTGGCAGATTCTCTGAGAAGAATTTCGTCGAATTTCTGTGCAGGAGTCCGCCGCCCCAAATTTCTGTGCAGTCCACTGCCTCGAATTTCTGTGCAGGAGTCCACCGCGCCTGCCTCTACGTGTCGTGTTATGTGTGAAGATTATTGTGTTCAAAGCTATGTCATTTTACTTTATTTTAATTGTTTTCTTTTACTTTGTTGACCAAGTCATTGTAAGTGGGCCAAAAGGCTAGTAGGCTAGTGGGTGGTTGTTGAATTCATGTTTGAGTCAGTTGTTTCAGTTAGCATTTTTTGGGCAATGTCCCACGTTCATGTAATGGTCAGTTATGAATTGGCCTATTTATGTTTGCTATTATTCAATCAAAAGACACCGAAATATTTATCAAATTACAGAATATCTGAAGGATATCTGAAGGAGGCCTTGGCAACCTCGAATTGCCATAAATTTATTTACAATAGTTTTCCATTAATTCTCAGAACTATAACAGTGGTATCAGAGATAGGTTCCTGCGACATGGCCGAAGGCACAAGGCAATCCCAAGTGAATGAAATGCTGGCCTCTTTAAGAGGAGAGAACGAGAACTTGCGAGCAGAGCAAAAAAGGCAGCAAGGCATGTTAGAGGTAGTTCTACAACAGCTCAGTACTTTGGCTTCAACTTATGAGCAAATGGTGATGAAAATAGGCAACTCAGGGTCGGTTGAAGGATCCTCAAATACAAAGGTCAGTACAAATCCTTTATTTGAGAATCATGGGGGGATACAAGCTAGATCCCTTAGGCTTGAATTTCCTAAATTTCATGGGATTGATCCGGTCCAGTGGGTTTTAAAAGCCAATCAGTTCTTCTCCTACTATAACACCCCAGATGACCAGAAGATTCAAATAGCTTTTTTCCATATGGAAGGGAAAGCTCTATCATGGTATACATGGCTTTGTCAATGTACCTAGTTCTAACTTGATTTCGCCGATCCCCGTCTTTGATTTTGTTGTTGGCGAATGAAGGAATTTTATGATTTGTTTGTACTTTGGGAAATAATTTCAAGGAATTGTTGCATTGTAAAGATGTGGTACTAAATTAGTAATTTAATTTCTGGGTTTAAAGTTTACCTAGGGAAATGGTTGTTCTTTTACAAGCTTTTGGGCCATACTTTAACCATCTTGAAGATGATGAATCAGACTGTATTCGGTCCGCCACCATGTAATCCCCCACCACGTAATCCCCCACCACATAATACCTCCCTCTCCCTCCACCGCAGCTTCTAATTGATTGAGCCATTAATTTTCAATATCCACTATAGAAAACGGGCACTTATGTGATGTAGTGGGTATAACTACATATTAAAGTTCCAGACTTTCAACTTCAACTAAACGAAAACAAGATTATTCACACTATAAAATGGGCACTTATGTGATGAAATGACAAATAAGTATGAATGGCGAGAAGTCTTATCCTGCATTAGCAAAACCCAAGGAGGTGAAAACCAATGAAATATTGGATTTGAATTGTTCGCGGTACTTCAATAGCATCGACCATGAAGCCAAGACGATAAAAGTACTTACCTGTAAACATGGTGAATTTGCCCATCTTCACTTCTAGTCAGTCCCTCCATCATTGAGCCATATGATCTCTCTTCATTGGGATTTTTAGGTTCCTCTACAAGAAATATAGCAAAAACTTCAAAAAGAGAAAGAAAGAAAAAAGAAAATATCATGCGTCTCCTTGATCGCTTAGAACCCCTCGATACACTACCTTAGACAGCTTGAGTGAACAAAAAGGAGGTGTACGTAAGGAGAGCACCTTACGTAAAATTTTCAACAGTAGATCTACAATTGAAAGGTAAATAAAACAAAATATTGGTAAGGCACCACAATTGTAGAAGATCCACTTGTAGTTGATAAAGGGAGACTGACTAACATATCACATATTTCTAGACTTTTCTCAATCACGGGACCAATATCAATATCCAAAGGGTTGCCAGATAATTTAGATGTATTCCATATACATAGTTAAAGCTTCAATCTTGAGATGATTGAACTTACGCTCGTATTCAATGCAATTCCCCCTCCACCTCAATTACTTATTTGGTATCATTTTCAGAAACAGTATGTAATAGGTCACAGTTACCAAGCAAAGAAAATTGATATCAAAGGACTGTCATCAAATTGAATTGCTACAAGTTAAGTCGAAGAAGTGGTGCCCCAACGCATCGGTAAAGAAGCCAAACGCAAATTTTTGGTAGAAATTAGAATAAAATCACCAATAGAAGATAAAGAAATGCACCTTTCTTTTAAACAAAGCAAATCTGGATCCCAATGGATGAACTATTTGCAAAGAAAGAAGATGCATCCACACAATTTATACATATATCAAACAAAATTCAACTTTCACATGGTACATAATATAGGTAGAGCGATTAGGGCAACGGAAGCAAGCAACAACATTGTACAATGGGGGAATCATGCAAGGAGGCAGATATGAAAGTGAATAAACTAATGCATATTATACAAACCTTGATCGAAGCAACAATAAAATATTTAATTAACTATAATTATAAAAGCATCAAATCACATGACCCTGACATCCAATTCAATTGAGATCCCGAGACAAGAAAAAAAAGAAAAAAATTCCACATAAATAGAAAAATTAATAGGAAAATTATCATTGAGAAATCGTTATTAGGTTAATAGGTCATTTTTCTAGTAACCAATATGTAGAACTTGCCATTTGACTTGGTAAAGTCCTGATTATAAAACCAGAAAGTTGTACCCATAAAGAAAGAAAATGTTGGAGAAAACAATCAGTGCTTATTACCTTTGGTTGCGGGAAATAGTTGCATTTGATTTTGATGTATGCATGAGGATCCATTACTTTACCCTCATTTACACGAGGCTTCACAAGTAATATTTGTTCAGAGTCTTTTTTATTTAAATAGAAACCCACGGTTTCAAAAATTACTCTGCATGTTCTAACATGCTTAATAGCTCCATGCCCCATCTCCTAACAGCGGACTTTGAAAATTTTAAGAAATTATTACACGTTAATGAAAAAAAAAATTTAATTTACGACCAACCTCTACCCAAGCATAAGAATTTAACAAAAAAAATACATGTTGAAGTTACAGCTGAGTAACAAAATGTACACGTGACAAGTGCATATTGAATCACAATCATCTTTTTGCATATTGAATCACAATCATCTTTTTGCCTTTCATAAAATTTCAAAATTCTCAAAAAAGAAACAAGAAAGACATGCACTAATATTAATGATCTGGCATGGTCACAGCCAAAAGAAAATATGAAGTGAGAACTTCCAGATTTTAGATTGAAATACAGAGACAAATAGAAGTCGTGTTTAACTTCAACTGATTAATATAATGATCAACAAAACGAAAAGTAATCTTTAAAAACTGATACTTCTAAAGTGTAACTATGCAAGGGTAATCGTTGATACGCTTCTAGATTACTGCCAAAATATCTGATACTCTTGACTATTGAAATGGAAAAAGAAAACTTATGCCATCAATCATATTTAAACAACTTATCAGTACATTTTCATATATTAAATAAATTATTCTAGCCAAATAAATCCACAAAAATCACATAGTAAGATTCATATTGTCATAAAATGAGAAATAAATGAGTCTAACCAAGAGCTCATAAACCAGTCACCAGTCACAAATAAGAATATAAAATGTCAAGCAATCAGATTGTAGCACTTATGTCTATTCATTCAAATAAGTATGTGGGTATATATACTTCAAAAATATTGTAATGTTAACTAATGCTAGCATGAGTTTATTCTAGATTGTCCCACGGTGCAGAATTTATGATATATAAATGAATGATGAAGATAACTTTTCAATCAAGCTGGAAAGAAAAAATTGGCTTCTCCAATTATTTATTTCATAACATTCCC
>JAVHZT010000278.1:0-12359 GCA_035079005.1 Fraxinus americana | reverse complement strand
CTTGGGTGGAAAGCGTTCAAGATGACTTTACATGCAATGTTTGCAAAGGTTAAGGGTGACGGTTGCAAAAATTGAAAGGTTTGATGAAAGTCTCATAGTGTTTCAAAGGTTTAGAGCTCCTACTGCAATTATCCCCAAAAATTATGCAGGTTTTAGATTCCGACAAACCATTTCACACGTTATAGCACCATTGATACTACAATATGAGTCTATATGGCACAATATGATAACTCAATTAAAGATAAAATCATCGTTTAATGTCACAGAGTCTCTGTTTGATCTACATTAACTAAAAATTCTTTTTTTAAAAAATTTATTTTTAGCTACAAATTCTTCAATAAATTATTTTGCCCATAAATCAATTTTTTTTCCTATTTTTAGCAATACATTCTTCAAAAAATTTACTACAAAAACTCATTTTCAACAAAAATGGACTCAAACGTAAGCTTAATATCATTTAGCCCTTATTTAGTAGAGATTAAAATCAGATTTTTCGTAAATTTTGATAGAAATTGATAAAATGTATAGTTAAAAAATTGTGAATTCCTTAAAATATGTGGTTGAAATTAATGGTTGACTTTAAGTTAAAATTTTAATTCAAACCAAAGAGGGCCTTACACTGATACTCATCAATTACCGAAGGTATCCCCACTTCCCTTTCTTTAAAGACATTTCTACACCCAATTTTCGTACCTTGGAGAAAAAAAAAGACAATTGAATTGATAGGTTAACTGCTGCAGTCATTTTCGTAAGTTGTCTGCAGAAAATCTTAATCAATTGGAAAGGCCCCAACATTAGAAAGTGATCTTATCAACTATGACTACTTTTTTAAACAGTTAATTTAGTTGATTTCGAGAGTTTGCACTATCTTTTATTTCACGAGTGTGATTATTATAATGTATTTAAATTTTCAAATTTGTTTTGAGTGAATGAAAAATTATGACATAAAAATTATTGGAATTAATATATGGAAGAATAATCTATTCGTCCGAGACATGTGATGGAATATTGTAAAATTTGTGTCTTTTGGATGAATAATCATGCGTTTGGACTTATTTTCTTTTCGATATGGATAGATTTCAAAGGTTGTGTCCTTTCTAACAATTGTATCTTTTCAATAATTATACATTGACCCCATTTGTAGATTCATTCTCTTCATTCTTGCACTATCATACTTTTCCATATTCAATTCATAATAATTTCTACATTTATTTTAAGATCGGATTTCATACGAAGAGAATTCAAAATATCAGTAATTGATCTTTGTAATCTGAAGTGCTTCTATTGATTCAGTAGTTGTATATTAGGTAATGAGTGTGGAAAAATTGTTAGAACACGCGTGGTATTATCATCTCAATGGGCAAGAGTTATATTCTTGTCTCGACCTAATTATTTTTCGACGTTTGCTTTTTCCTACACTTCTGATAAGTCGAAATATAAATTATGCACCAATTTTCCTACAAATTTAAGACGATGACTTATTGAGAATATTATATTATGTTTACGGTGAAACATAATTTGTCATCTTTATTCTTGATAAGTCATCGAACTATCGACCACCCCGATCTTGGTGAGGTTCAATTATGCACATGGTAAGCTCGGGCCTCGTCATGAGGTAGGGTTTTGTTGAGATCGGGCTCACCTTGTCTCACACCTTCCAATGATGCTAATCCTATCTTGACTAAAATTCCCCACCTTCCCTATTTAATATGTTTTTTAACATACTACGGATTTGACTCAAGTTGTGCAATTCTAAAATAACACAAGCACCTTGTATAACAATGATAAGGATTACATGAGGTCGAGTCCTTTTAGAACTCCATCTCCAACATCATAAATACATAACACATCCTCATTATCCATGTATGTTTTTCATTAATATTCCAACATACAATCTTTTGCACAATTCTTCTTTCTGACTTAAGTATCGGATGGGTGACGATGATACACTTCGACGCCTTTGTTTCAGATAGTGAAGATCAGATCGTGCAGAATTCAATCATCCAGTTCAAGTTCATTCAGGTGCAAGTTTTTAGTAGCATCAATTCTATTTATTTACATATTGTGCTTTACGTATTAAGTTCACATGTTGTTTAGAAACTTGTATGGAATATGTTTTCCGATTTCAATATATAGAAATATGATTTTTATATTCGATGCAATCGGTTTTTGCTTAGATAGGATGGAGCGAGGAGAGATGAGATACATATGTCCATGTTTAGATTAGTTAAAAATCATATTTTAACAAATTTTATTAAATTTAACGGAATTTGTGGTTAAAAAGTCATAGGTCCTATGAAATTTTAACTACACACTTTTTGCTTAAACTTAAATTTTAATTAGTTTTTTGGTTAAACCAAGCAGAGCCATATACCTCATTAGCGGTGGGTTCAAAGTGAAACGTAGGATTTATTCATAGAAGTACGCCTATGAATTCAAACAATTCATCATAATGGCCAATTTATGCTTTTGAATATATAAATAATAGTTACTCAAATGATTTCTCAAATATTGTTCATCTACGTCTAGAGTTTACCGATTTCCTTCCCTAAAGGAATAGTAATAATAATTAGTAGTGTTCTAAAAAGTGCGTAAAAGTGCGAGGCGTAACCAAAACGCCACGTTTTAACAGTAAGTGCGAAGTTAAGCAGTCAACTGCCAAGTTGACTGCTTATTAGACATGTTTTATTAATTTTTTTCCTCTCTTTCTTTAAAAGTCTTTTATTTGACTTTAGTTTATATATTTTTTTCCTTTTTTAAAATCTTTTTGTTTAACTCAAGTTTCAAGTTTTTAAATGACTTTATCTATACAAAAGTTAAAAAAAAAAAAAAAATGACTTTATCTGATAAGATTTAAGTTAATGCACTTTCTATATTATGTAATTATAATTTCAAAATTTATCCTTTTATGGAAACTCCAAAATTATGTATGAAATTCATATAAATTTATTAAGTATGACTTGTCTAGTTGAATTTGAAACTATAAAAATTAGTATAGCTTTTGCATTTCAAAAACTTGAAAATTGTATAATTGATTAATTGTAGAAATTATTATCTGAAAATATTATTTTATAGATGTTTGGTATGTATTATTTTTAATTATTAAATAATTTTTAGAATGATTAAAAACTTAAAATAATATGAAAAATAAGAATATGTATATGTGTGTGTGTATATATATATATATATATATATTTATATATTTACTTCTAAGAAGCTCGCCAAGCTTGAAGTTTGACATTCACTCCTAGTTACGCTTTATGTCTTTCGGAATAATAATGATCATGGATAACCCAAGCAATGGCAATGCTTCCGTCCTCATTGAACTTTGGTGACTGTTTAAATCGAGAGAAATCTCCACAGAGAAGGTTATTTCCATATTTACGGCTTCGCTATTATTATTATTATTATTATTATTTTATTATTATTATTATTATTTTTTTTTTTTTTACGTGAACACCCAGTAGATACGTTTTCTTTGGAATATTTATTTCTTTGATTTTTATTCAACAATTATATACTAACATTAAATAATGATGATGCCATGCAAGGGATTGTCACGATTGTGGACGTCTGTCCCAAAAAATTAGTGCCGATGGAAACTAGCTGACACTAGAAAGGCTGGTGTCAAGCCCATTATCAAATTTATTATGGAGAAATTAGGCCAAGTACTACCTAAAATTAATAAAATTGAATAATAAAAATAATTTTTCATTGATCTTTTAATCAACGATAAATTATAGGGTCAAAATATCCAAATGGATGAAAAGAAATCGTTTATAGCAACAATAAAACCATAACCCACTCACTGCTGAAGAAGACATTTCCCACTTCGGCAACTCCATCAATTATCATTGCCAGCACCATAAATCTTTGATTTTTTTTTGTCGATTTTGACTATTTCCACAATTTTTGTCAATTATACGCGGCTCTATTTCACATTCTCGATCAGCCATCGTCAAACCATGCCTTTATATCCCTATTTAGTTTTTATTATAATTTTCTTCGAGATCTGTTTTAATGTCATTCTTCATTTTCCATTTTGCACATTGATAAGTGGGAAATTTATATGTATCGAAGCCATTACAAGTGGCTTTGTTAGTATTATTGTGAACTTAATATTTAATTATTTGTGTTTTTATATTATGTTAGGAGAAAACTCAAAAGTGGACCAAAAATTGATCAAGATGGACGAAATCGGAGAGAAAGTTGCAATTTTGGGAACAAATTCCACACTAGGAATTGAAGAGGACAAGGACTGCAAAATAATTGGACTCAAGGGTCAAAGTGCATCTTTTGAAAGAATTGAGAACTTGAAGAGAAAATATTAATTAAATACGCCTTGGACCAATTGGATTGGAAATCAAATTTTAAAATGATTACAAGAGGAAAGCTCAGCAGAAGAGGGGCAGACGGCACGCAGAAAGAAGAGGAAAAGAAATTAATTTCAGAAATTTTGTGCGAAAATTCATCGACAATGATATAATTTTTGAATTAATCACGTCCAGCCGCCGAATAGTCAGGAGATTAACAATACACAAGGAAGGAAACGAAGAAACATAATTGGGATTTGTATGGCAAAAATCAACAATAACTCGGAGTGAATTTTCATCTTGTTTATTGAAATTATGCTCAATGTGTCTTTTAATATTTATTTGTTTTATTTCGATATTACGAGTGTCTAAATATTTTTATGCTAAGATGATGTTGTAGCTTAGAGTTTTTGACATTTATTTAATTTCAAGATTTCGTAGCACTTTAACACGTGTTAATTATTTATTGTATTTTACTTACTTCAATTGTCTACACAACAATTGACTGATTTTGAGATAATATTGAGATCGAGAAGTGATATATAATTCTAGCTCGTACAATAAATAACATAGGTATTATAAGAGATCGAAAGATAGCTATAGACTATGCAATCTATATAGAATTCCTATAAGTTATTGTGTCCTTATGTGTGTGAATTTATATAGAGATATAGAAAATTAGAAAATATGAATAGGATTAGTATTATAGGAGAGAGATCACTAGCTACTTTAGGTTAAATCGATTGTTGACACGTATGAGAAAGGGTTGAATGAATTGAAATTAGATTAACGTTAAAACAATCTATGTGAAATTGAAAATCCTAACTATCTAATCTTTTTTAATCTTCTCAGTCGTGTTAACTTGATTCGTTATTTCATATAGTAAAGCTTTAGTTGCAAAACACAATTTGATTTGATAATTGATTACCATTTTAAGTTAAATTGAAGCTAAAGGTTAGTTTAAAATTGATAGTAAATAATAGATTATGGGAGATAATATTTGGACTTAAATCCATTTTACTACTTGTCACGATTTGTACACTTGTTGAATCATACAAACAAGTTTTTGATGCCATTGACGGGGACACTTTATTTGCTTTAGTTTTTATTAATTAATGTCTACCTTTGATTTAAAATTTTCGTTCTTGTTTTTCCTTTTTCGGGTTTCTTTGCATGCGAAGTTCGGGAATCGATGATCTTTCACTATTTGATCCAAAAATCGAGCGCACTTTCAAAAAGAGAATTAAGCAACAAGAAGAGAATCTAATGGCAAAACAAAACATAGCATTGCAACCCGTGCCAGTTGAAATTGATGAAGATGACTTGCCACTCGTGTAGTTCATCACACCACATATTGCACCGAATCTATCAAACATGGTTTGTCCTGCATTTGGTAACGAACTTTCAACTAAGGACATATATCATTATATTGTTTCAGAACGGATTATCTTTTTAAGGGAAGTCTTAAGAAAATCCACATAATCATGGCTTACGCTTCTTGGACATCTATCAAAACTACAATTTTCATGAAGTATCCGATGAAGTAATCAAATTATGACACTTCCCATATACACTTCATGATGTACAAGAAAATGATTGGATTCCCTATCGAGGGAATTCATTAGGACTTGGGATGATCTCATACATAAGTTTGTCACAAAGAACTTTCCACCTTCGAAGGTAACTAAATTAATACATGAGATCTCTACATTTCAGCACGACGATTTAAAGAGTTTTTAGCTCTTCTACATTGGATTGAACCCAGCTTGTCATACATCAGTAGATGTAGCTTCAGATAGATCATCACATTGAAGTCACCTAATGAAGTTGAGGAGTTATATGAGACAATGGCATCCAACAACGCCTTGTGTCCTTCCGAAAGAGCCACATACAAAAAGCCATCAGTTATTTATGAAATAGATGTCGTCTCTAAATTATCGCACAAATATCTTCTTTGGAAAAGAGTGATAGATCAATGGTCAATTCAAAACTCAGCAAGTGCAGTGCAAATTTTTTTTTTTTAGTTGGTGGTATATGTGGGGGAGCTCATAAAATTGGAAAATGCCAGGTTGCATCAAAAGAGACGGATGAAGTTAACTATGAAAAAACTATCAACGTCGGCAAAATAACCTACACAGCAATACTTATATCCAGGCTAGCATAATCATCCTAAATTTTCTTGGAGCAACAACCGGAATAATCATCACCAACCTTCCCGTAGTTTCAATAAGACAAGATTACAAAATAAACTACCTCCCAAACTCAAGAATTTAGGGAGTTTCACTTTACCAATTTCATTTGGAGAAGCTCGTTCTTTAATACTTTATGTAATACATGTGCTAGTATTAATTTAATGCCTTTATTTGTATACAGAAAATTGGGATTATGAGAAGTAAAAGAAACAATGATGTAACTGCAGCTGGTTTATAGAAACATCAAATATTCAGAGGCAAAGTTGAGGATGTACTCATCAAAGCCAGAAAATTTATTGTTCTAGACATAGAAGTAGACATGGAAATTCCAACAATCTTGGAAGACCATTCTTAATAACAGGTCGAACATTGATTGACATAGAGAAATATGAGCTAATCTTGATGATGAAAGATGAACAAGAAGTTTTCAATTTACATACCCCATCCAATCAACCATCAGACCTTGAAGAGTGAAACTGTATTGATGAAGATGATCTATTTATGCAACAAAGCTATTCGAAGAGAAAACCTAAATTTCGGTGGAGATGAGAACGGAGAATTCAAGGTTTGAAGAGCAAAGCAACGATGTAAGGTTGGAAATTGAAAGAAGTGCAAGGTCGAAACATTTTGACTTGAGCCACTATGATTAATGCTTGGCCAAAGTCTAGGTTGAAGAATTCAATGGGAAATAACCCATTTTTCTAAACATTAACTCTTTAATTTTAGTTATTGCATAGCGGATAACTAATACGATTGCATTTAATATTTAGGTACGTTTAATTATTGTTTAGTAAAAAAACTTTTTGTTTTAAATGTTTTATTATTTTTATGGTCATCATCCTAATTCCAAAAAAAAAAAAAAAAATGAATCAATTGATTGTCGTGGTCAACCATGGTTGACCGTAGGTTTGACTGCAGTCAAACGTGAAATTTTTTTAATTAAAAAAAAAACTGGAAAACTTAAAAATAAATTGTTTTGTTTTTAATAAGTTTTAACTTCATATTTTTAAAATTCTACCATTCCTTTACATTTTTAAACATCTAAATTCACACAATCACAATTTATTTTACCGAATTAAAGTAGATGGAATATGCAGTTGATGTGTTTGAATTATTCTTTTGGGATTTTGAATATTATTGCTTATTAATTGTTGTTAATGTTGCTTATAATTTTAATTGTAGAAAAAATTGGGATAAAGAACGAAAACCCCTTTTGAAGGAGAATAAAGAAAAGAAAAGAAAAAGATTATACAAGTTTTAAACCCAATTCCATCTTCCAACACTTATTCTGCGAGTCTAAATTCTCTCTTCTATTTAATTCTATATACTAGGCTTTATAGTGTTACATTTAATTAGGACAATGTAGAAATTAATTTTGGAGGTGAAAAATCTAGATTTTTGGTAATTTAATTTGAATGAATGATTTTTGTATGTTTATTCTAGGTTTAATTTTGGGTATGAAAAAAAACAGAAAGAAAAATATTTATAGCATTATTATTGCATATTTGGGTGTAACTTAACTGAACAAAGTAATTTATGTCCAATGATGATATTATGCACATTTACGAGCGAAATTGGGATCGGTTCGTGTGGACACTCGATGTTTTAATTATTTATGATTTCTATTGTTTTATACTTTGTGTTTGAACAATTCAAGCACATACTCATTCATTCTTTTCCTTTTTTTTTTTTTTTGTTGACGTAGGAACTCGTAGCTACTACCCACCAGTGGAGGCCCGATCACTGTGAGCGCTCACTAGGTAAATTCCGCTCCATGTGCAGAGCCAGCAAACTATACAGGAGAGATAAACGCAGTAGGCAAGCCCGGCACAATGGGCTCGACCGAGAAAGTGTTGGCAGATGATTCGAACTCGTGACATTTAATCTCCGTGTTCACCTGCTGCACCAACTCGACCACCCCCGAATGGGTAGCATATACTCATTCTTAAAATAAATAAAAAAAGGTTGAACCCCAACCTTGAGGGTCCCCTCCGCCTCGCCCCTAGAGCATTGTGAAGTAGGTAAATCGCGGGATGTGCTTCAACAGGTCAGAGTACAAGAGCTGATATACTGGTGCTCACAAAAAGTCCAATTTTATACTTTGTAAGAGGCATGAATTGAACACTCACAATGCGGCTGCCAGTTCAACCAAGACTACCTCACTCATGTCCTTTACACTGCTGAGTTATACCCCGGGGGGGCAGCATATACTCATTATTGATTGTACTTGTGGTTGACTATGAATTGAGTTTGGTGAGTCAAACATATTTATCACACTAATCAACCCTATTACAACCTTGTTGAAAATACTTTTAGAATAAGTTTGGGAGTGTCCATCCAAAATCAAGAACTTCGCCACTTATTTATTTTTTAATTCCCAGCCTTGCTCTAAAAAACATGAAAGACATTTCACTAGCTATGACACACAAGAAAAAAGTTACTTGCATTATAGTGTAAAGTTTGTTTTGATTAATTTCGCCCTATTCATCACTAATGTTTATGAAATAATCTATCAGGGAAGAAGGCTACCTACAATTAGAGTGAAAGCTACCTTCTAAAATTGGAAATATTTCAAAAATAGAAGAATGAACAAAACAAAAAGAAAGGAAAAGAGACTTTGAAAGTTGAAATACATGACTTGATTCGAGTAGCATCGGTTATATTGATAATGTTTAACACACACACACACTCAATAGCTAATTATATGTTATGTGGTTTTCTAAACCAATTTTTGAATCTCGAGTCTCATTAATCTGTTTAAATTTTGTAATTGTGATGTGCGTTTTGAGGAATGAGTGAATTGCTTATATCGACGTGGGTATAATTGTTTAAAGTTTAGTTAAGTATCTATTTTTCTTTATTTGAGGAAGAACAAAGATTCAAGTTTGGAGGTTAAACATAAGTGTGAAGTTTACACTTATCTAAGCCATCAAAATTATCTTTGTTAGTATTATTTTGAAATTGATACTTAATTATTTGTGTTTTTGTATTATGTTATGAGAAAACTCCAGAGCGGAACAAATATTGATCAAGATGGATGAAATTAGAGAAAAAGTTGCAGTCTTGGGATCAAGTTCCACGCTTTAGGAATTGAAGTGGACAAGGGCTGCAAAATAATTGGACTCAAAGTTTATAAAGTCCATCTTCTGAAATAAATGAGGGCTTGGAGAAAAAACACTAACTGAATGGACCAATTGGATTGAAAATCAAATCCTAAAAGGGACTTGCACTCGTGTGGATAACGAAAAGCTGGGAGTGAAATTCTAATTACAAGAGGAAAGCTGGCGGCCGATTAAATAAAGAGGCAGCAGACGCAGGACAGACGACCGCAGAAAGAAGAGGAAAAGAAATTAATTTCAGAATTTTTGTGCAAAAATTCGTCGACAATTGTGTAATAATTTTGGAATTAGTCACGTTCAATCGTCGAATAGTTGGTAGATTCACAATACGCAAGGAAGGAAAAGAAGAAACGCCATTGGGATTCATGTAGCGAAAAACAACAATAGTTTGGAGTGAATTTAATTATTTATTAGGGATAGTATTGATTCTAGTTCCTACAATAAGTAATATATAATTATAGGCTATGCAAGGCTCTAGTGGCTACGAAGAACATGGCCGGTACAACTTTTCCCGAGGGAGCTTTGTACGCTATGCAAACTACATAAAATTTCTAAACGTTAATGTGTTTTTATGTGTGTGAATTTATATAAAGATATAAAAAATTCGGGCATATGAATAAGATTATGGTTGCTCGAGAGAGATCACTAGCTACATTAGATTAATTTGATTGATGACACGTATGAAAAGGGATGAATGAATTGAAATTAGATGAACATTAAATGACCTAACTAAAATCGAAAATCCTAACTACCTAATCTCATAATCTTCCTAATCGTGTTAATTTGATTTAGTAAAACTTAAGTTACAAAACACAATTTGATTTTATAATAGATTACCATTTTAAGTTAAATTGAAACTAAGTTACTTTAAAATTGATAGTAGATAATGGTATTTGTGTGATGATATTTGGATTTGATAATTCCAGTTTATTATTTGTCACGTTCCGTACACTTGGGTTTATTTTCTTCCATTTATTTATTTGATTGATATTTTTTATTTTGTTTTTGTTTTTGTAGAGATAAGCTAGTGAAAGTGAGAAGTTGGGGGTACCAATTTCATGTATTCTTTTCACTTGAGTCAACTTGTCCACGCTTTCTTAAAGGCATCAAGATGTGGGTACAATGTATTTATTTGAAAAAATTGTCGCAGTGAACTCAAACCTTTGGTTTTTTTTTTTTTTTTTACAGATTTTATCTTAATCTTCACTTTATGCCAGCAGAAGTCCCAAACCTTTGAGAAATTACCAGCTGGAGTCCAAATCATCCATTTGACCGTTAATTGACTAAGAAAGGTTAAATTTGACCAATTTTGACCAAATTAAAAGGGGTAAAATGATAAGTTTAAAATTTCATGTATAAAGTTATAATAATTAAATAAAAAGAAAAAAAGAGAAAAAAGAAATACAGAAATGGAAGAACTCACCCCATTTCCACGCCACTTACCCCCACCCAAAAACCAAACTAAACCCATCCCACCCACTTGCTACCGTCGCTGAAAAATGTGTCCAACCAAATTTTTTTTTTTTTTTTTGCAATTTTATGTGTACCTATGTGGATCTATCTGTATTTATATGCATTTGTATGTATATATTGTATGGATCTGTATGTATTTGTGTAAATATGCATGTATTTTTTTGGTTTAATTAAAATTTTTTTTTGAATCAATCTGTATGTATTTGTTGTATACACCTATATGTGTCTATTTGTTGTTTTTATTTTTGGTTTAATTTTGAATCAATTTGGGAGTTGAATATTTGGAGGCACTTTTGAGTTCACCATCTTCATAATATGTTGAAACTTGATGAATCATTCGTACGTTCTAAATTTCGGCCATCGGCTGATAAAATTTTGAAAGCTAAAACCAGAGTTGGGTGAATAAAATTCAATTACAATAACATCCTTCCCATTTACCAGTATAGCAGCCAATGATCTTATTGTTGATTCCACCACTTAATTAAAATGGGGTTTGTTGGGATAATTTGTTGTTGATGAAATTGAGGGTTACGATGCCAAGATTCTTGACCGAATTGAACAGCCATGGAGCCTATGAACTACAAGTGTTAGGGCTTTTTGGTTTATGTGTTTACCTCAGGTAATAATTGTTGCGTGGGAGGGGAAGAAGGTAATTTGAGATTTACAAGTTCTTGTTTGCAAATAGGAGAGCATTAATGTATTTTACGACGGTGGTGTCGACGTTAGATGCGATGATGGTGGCTAATTTTCAGAGGTGGGAGTGGGAGAGGGTGTACGGGACGGGACGGGTCGGGTCTGTTGGGTTGGGTTGGGCAACCATTTTTTATTTTCTATGATTTTTTATATTATTTTTTTGGTTTATTTATTTATTTAAATGTGAAATTTTAAATTTACCATTTTACCCCTTTTTAATTTGGTTAAAGTTAATTTTTCTTGGTCAATTAACGGTCAAATGAATGATTTGAACTCCAGCTGGTAATTTTTCAAAGGTTTGGGACTTCCACTGGCAAAAAGTGAAGGTTAAACTAAAATCTGCGAAAAAGTCAAAGGTTTGAGACTGCTGCTACAATTTTTCATATTTATTTCTTCAATAGTTAATACATTAGGGTATCCTTATGTTTGTCTATCGTGCATCAATAGGATAGTTATTCATAACATTGACAATCATCATGGCATGATTACATCAATTTCATATTTTGTTTAAAGACGTTTATTGTTCAATGAATCAATTTGACGAAGAGTTTGGCCTGTGAGTGGGGAAA
>JAVHZT010000277.1:0-13007 GCA_035079005.1 Fraxinus americana | reverse complement strand
GTCACACCACATAAAGACCTGTGAAAACCAATTAGCAGTCAGAACACAGGCACAAACTATATAACTGGATAATTACTTTGTGCTTGCGCTCAAACAGCTTGGCCAGCAATCTATCCAGCAACTGAAACTTGCCACACTGCCCCACTATCTGTTCAACAGGAGGGTAAAAATCTGCCAGGAAATAAGATGGTAAGAAGTCTTATTATGGTTCATAAATAAATCAAATTATATAAATTGCAGATAACATACAAGAACCATCAAAAGCAGACTCCAACAGGTCAGGGTGACTGCAGTTCTTCCTAAGTTGAACCATCAAATTATTCAACTTTACCTTCATGCCACGCCCTGCATGTTTACAATATTAAATGACCATTTGAATAATAGCACTGTATGAAAGATGATTAGTCCACTTTCTGCAATATAAGTTTGAGCATGCATGATTTCAGATTCATTTAAATACAAAAGACTGAGAAGGCGGGAACCACAAGGAACTGTAGCAGTGTAGCATGTCGTATGCTACACTGTAGCAGTGTAGCATGTCGTATGTCACCATGTTGAGTCAAGTCAAAATTAAATTACGTCAATCTAAACCCAACACCGCCTAAAATGGATTTACTAAAATATACAAAGCTAAAATAAAATATACAAAGCTAAAATATCGCATACACTTCAGGAACACTGTCTCATCACTATATAATGTACTCCTTACCACTATCCACTGTCTCTCGTAAGTGATCTTCCAGCGTCCGATTAATGAGATGATCCTGGAAGTTCTTCTGATGAGCAGTCAATGTGGCATATAATATAATTTCCTTTTTACGGGGAAGCATTTGTTCAACGTCTGATTTCATTCTACGTAGGAGAAAAGGACGCAATATAGCATGAAGCTTGGCCACCACCTGCACATTCACAAATTGCCAAGAGTTAATAAATGAGATGCACATTATCCCATTATCCCATCTTCTTTGCAAGCATAGCAATTATACCTGTGCCCGTCGTTTCTCTTCCAATTCTTCCTTGAGGGCTTCATTGTTGCACTTCCCAGAGAAATCAAACCTGAATACAAGTAACATCACGAAATAAGTCAGACAAGGAGAAATCAACCATTAATCGAAATGCATGGCTACCATTTGCTGAATATAATAAACTAGAACAATGTCCAAATCTGCAATCAGCATTTTAAAGACTCTAAATATTGTAAACATTTATCCAAATCGAGTTGTAGCCCAAAGTTTAATCATATTTCTGAATATTCCCACATATCAGGTTCCTAAACACTAGCTGAAACCACGAAACTCGTCCTCCATAATCTAGCCCATAAAAGCACTATAAGGTCCCAGAAAAACATGTTAGAGCTCCTTATTAAAGTCCAACTTGGTACCAGGATTCAACTTAAGTCTCCCATATGATGGAGGTCTTCGGTTTGAATCCTGGAGATGAGTCAGAAAGCCGTAAAGGGGTAAGATGGGCCTAAGCTCTCCCGAATCAAACAGTACGTATGATATGATAACGGCTCCGGTGCGAGACCGGGTCGTTACAAAAAAAAACGCTCCTTTTTTTATAACGACCCAGGTCTCTATACCCAAGCCGTTATCATATCATACGTACTGTTCGCTTTGGGAGGGTCTAGGCCCATCTTGCCACCGCTCGACGTGTTACCAAGATTCAACTTAAATCTCCCAATATGATGGAAGTCTTGGATTCAAATCTTGGGAGACGCGTCGTAAAAAGCCGTGTAGGGGTAAGATGGACCTAGACCCTTCCAAAGCGGATAAGATACGTATGATATAATAACGGCTTCGGGGTATAGAGATCTTGGTCGTTACAGAAGCACAAGCAAAAGGAAAAACATATATCCTAATCCCTTTGGCGAGAATATAAACAGTCCATTTAATGTTAAAATAATTGGGAAAAATTGTCCAAAACAAGTACTAACTGTTCACTATGAGCCGATGAAGCTGTTCAAATGTTACTTCTCAAAACTGATGAAATTTCTAAAAAGTTGTGACACGGATACAAGTGTCGGACATAACATGATACATATGCAATTTTTCAAAAAGAACCGACGTGTCAAGTCACCCACAGGCTAGTTAAATTGATATCATTTTTATTTATATATCCTAGAGTAAATTTGCTTCTATTAATTCCAGCATGTTGACAATGTGTCCAGCAGTATAAGACCAAAAATAATTTGGACATGCCAATGGAATTTTCAACACATGTAGACAATGAGTTGGTCTCATCTCGGTGTATTTAACGACGTGTCGGCAACTTGTTCAAATACACAATCAAAGGATATTTTGGATATGCCACTCGGCATTTCCAACGTGTCGGTGTTGTGTGGATGTTCGATGCCGATAAATTAACGACATGTCCAACAGTACAAAATTAAGAATTATTTTTGACACCTCCGGTTGTGGAAGGTGCCAAGATTAGATCAAATATTGAAGTTCATTGATGTCCACATAGCTTCAAGTTGCATATGTTTGTATAATTTGGTGTAAATATAATTATCACTGAACAAAAGACTAGTTTTTCTAAATAACTTGTATGTACACGTCTCAACACCGAAAAACAAGATAACAACATATAACAGAAGACAAGGCATCAAAATAATACCGTAGAAGGAATACCAAAAAAAAAGTAACATATCTCTAGGACATAGCAACCAAAAGATAGTTACCATGATTCGAACTCCTCATGCGATGAGAATATATCAGGAAGAATGAAATTCAACAATGACCAAAGCTCAGCCAAGTTGTTTTGCAGAGGTGTGCCTGTCAATAAAAGCTTATTCTCAATGGGTAATTGTTTCAATTCCTTCACCAGTTTGCATTTTGAGTTCTTCAACCTGTGTCCCTTCAAGAATAATTATATAATTCATTATGGCTGCAGTTCAAATACATTACTTAAACTTCAAGGAATGAAATCCAAAAATAATAATAATAACTGCAATATACCTCATCAACCACAACATATTTCCAGTTGTAATGCCTCAAGCATCTCCGCGCATCACTTAGTGCAATTTCATAAGAAGTAATTACAATAGGAAATTTGGGCCCTATTATTTTGGGCATGTGCTTTCTTCTAATATCATCCCTAGCCTTTTTATCACCATGGTAAATGATTGCATACAGTGAAGGCACAAACCTAAGCAAATTGCAAAACAGTCAGATTGAAGTACATAAATGGTGCAAAAGGGGTGTAACTTGAACTATTAGAGAAGTAGATCCTAATTCAGTACTTCACTTTCATAACATATGACACAATAAACAACAGGAAAGTACCTTGCAATTTCATTCATCCAATTTGAAAGTGTAGAAAGAGGAGCGATGACCATATAAGGTCCATCTAACCCATTTCCTTTGAGATGTGCAAGAAAAGCAATTGTTTGAATTGTTTTTCCTAGCCCCATTTGATCTGCAAGGATCCCATTTAGTCCATTTTGCCACAACGAGATCATCCACTTTACACCTTTAATTTGATAAGACTTCAGCTTTCCACCAGTTAATAGAGGTACCAGTTCAGCCTGCTCTTTCTCAACTCTCTCTTCCTCTGTTAGGGTTGAATCTTCAGCAGGGACACCATCATTAGATCTTGTGAGCATGGCTACAACGGCTCTCTTGGCCTTCCTCTACAAAGGCATGCAATGCATGATATCTAAGTAACCCCTCACTCTTCCGAACCAAAAAGCAAAACTCATTCACCAAAAAATAAGAATAAAAAAGAAGAAACCAGTTTATCATAAATTACAGGTCCAATTTTCCTTTATATTCCCCATAACAATCATAAAAAAACTCTATATACAGTATTTTATAAGAGCCAAACCATGATAAAGATATGCTAATGAGAAAAATGGAAATGCTATCCTGATGTTATTAAGATAATTAGATGAATAAAGCAATCTCAGATACAAAGGTGCAAAGCTTTCATACATAGAAGAGAAGATAAGATCACTATCAAAGTGAAGTACAAGTGTAAAAATGGTGCCAGACATTAGTCTATTATATTAAACAAACATTGACTATTCATTACATCCAGTAATTTGACCTGGGAATCTAGAATATACTTCATAACTCAAGTTTTGAGGTTATAAAGAGAGACAATAAATTCTTAAGCTCAACAGTAAAGGATTAAAAAGATTATTTACAGTATTATAACTTGTGCCAGCCTTTCTTTTTGAACCACGTCCCTTGTTGCCTTCTTTAACAGTTTGGTCGTCATTTTCCAGGCCATTCTAACAAATACAAACATCAATTCTTAGCAAAAACTAATATTGCCATCCATGTTCAAAACAAAACAAAGGATTTATAGAAAGGAAAGAAACCATTGTGATGGTGTCCATTTTCTCCAGAAGAAACTCTGAGTAAAGCTGAGTCTGTGTAAGAAGCTCATCAAGTTTAGTGAACTGGATGTCATTCAAGTGAGGTTCCTCCTTAGGCTCATTCATCTTTTCCTCTTCTTCCTTAAGTCGCTCTCCCATCAGCCTCTCTTCCTCTTCTGCCATGCTCTTTGAAATAATAGAAGAATCTGTATTTTCTGCGGGAAGTAATAGTTCTTTCTCTGGCTTATCTCCAACTGCCTCTTTGCAGGTATCCTACAGATCAAAATAAAATCACGAATCAGATATAACACTTAGAAAAATTTATGTATTTCCCCTCCTCTAGGAAAGTGAGAAAGAGATAACATTTATGCGTCAAAAATCCTCAAGATGAGATTGGAGAGATCTCAATGCATGGCAAAATTTCTAGGAATAAGCAACACGTCAGACAAACCAATTTATGTAAACTATGCAAGGGGATTAGTCATAAACAAAAGCTCCAATTGTCTGAAAAAAACTCAAAACTCCAAATTTACAAGAAACAGAAAAGATAAATAAATGCTTTAGCACAAACAAAAGCCAACAAGATGGCATTGGCTAATCCTGCTTAATACATGTTTATCACCAAAACTCCAAGCAACACAAGGTGTAATAAAATGATAATAGCACATTGCATTCCTTGGTGCAACTTCATCTGAAGACTGCAATAACAGAGTTTATCAAACAGGATTGGATCTCAAGCATCAGAAGTCAAAGCATTCAGTATATGAATCAAGAAAAAACGCAACTCGAGTCAAACAGATGGGCAAACATCATGTAATAAGTTCATAACAAATAAGAGAAATGCTATTCATCCCCACTGGGGATGCATCCCTAGCCTATGTGGCTTTAATGTGACATTAAATGATAAGTGAAATTAAAATCATTTAACCAATCATTTACATCCACATAGACTGAGGATGAATAGCATTTTTCAAAAAATAAAGCTCCATACCGTAACTTATTGTGCACTCAGACTGGGGGATCTCTCGAAAGTGCCTATAATTTTGTGCACTTTCTTTTATACTCTTCTACAATAAACCATAACAGAACCAAACACACAGAGATTCTTTTTTTTTTTTTTCCCTTCCAAAGGTAATAACACAAAGTTTTCGGTTCATTTTTAATAAAAGAAAAAACAAAATTATATTTTTTTTCTGCTTAACAGTAACACCTACGTGAGCCTACACTCCCCAAAAACAACATTAATCCAATAAATCCGGAAAGCAAAAAAGCAGCAGAATTTTTTTAAAAAAAAATCGTAAAAAGATTATAAAATTATACCTCATCTTCAAGCACAGAAGTCGGAGAGTCCGCCAAAGGCTCGTTCTTTTCATTCTCAGCCACCATTTCTTAAACCCTAAGCAGAAAATCAAAACCCATAATGAGGGGGGGGGGGGGGGGGGGGGTGAAGCCAACCGTAATCAGATATCTCCATTATCAACATATACAAAAACCCAACAAAAACGATTAAAAATATTAATTCACAGCATAAATACTTACCTAATCTTCGAAAAATGCGCGAAAACTTGTTATCAAAGAAGAGTGTTTTTTTTTTTTTTTTTTTGAGAGAGACAGGAGAGAATGGGCGGCCTGAAAAATGAAAAGAAGCGAGATTTTTTGAAGTACTGTTGCTTGTAAATGTAAGCGCAATTTTTTTGGGTATCATATGATCATCATTATGTTAATGGCTAAAGCGTTGGGCGGGAAACGTAATTTATATTTCGCCCTGAAAGTTTGACATTATTTCAGGAGAGCCACTGATTGCGACTTCTGATTATTTGTTGACTATGACTGAACTTTTGATTATTTGTTGACCATACCTTAAATTAAAATGCCTTAATATGTTTGAGCTTTCCCATTAAATTAAAATTCATTTTTTTTTCTTTTTTTTCATTAATCACATATTTTTAAATAAAATAGTATATACATAAATCTAAAAAAAATCTTTCTTTTCTATCACATATTCTCCAAAAAATTATTATTCTTCCCATTAAAATGTAAAATAATGGAGCCCTAACAAGGACTTAATTCAAGTCAAAGTCAACAATTAATTTTAATCATATATTTTAAGGAATTTACAACTTTTTAATCATATATTTCATCATTTTTCCTCAAAATTTAATAATCTACTAAAACACTTAGAGCATATTTGTTTCCAATTAAAATCCAAATAAAGTTGAAAATATAGTCGTTATTGGGTCTCACTCGTCTAATAAAAGTCAACAATAACGTCTAGTTTTTTAATTTTAATACGATTTTAATCTCTACCGAACACGCCCTTATTTTAATCTCCATCCAACGTTGGCTATGAATAATTGTGTTATTTCAGATTTTGACCACCTTTGTAGTTGAAGAGATAGGTATATTCATAAAAATCTAAGGTTTGGGAAGGTTTAAGAAAAACATTTTGTATAATGCATTTGGAATATTCCAAATGAGAAATGTGATTGAGTTTCGGAAGTATTTGTAAACAATTTAAATTATAAATTCAAAAAAATGATGAATAAATTGTTACAAAAATGTGACAGATTATACACAAACAAACATGGGTTAAACGAAGAACAAGCATCTTGAGATTTGCATGACCATGTTGAGGATTGCCATGAATTTACTACTTGTCCTCGCAAGAGATTGACCTATCTGAATGCTAGTAAACACGTTCATAACCATCCTCATCTATTTTTGTCGATCATGTGGTGTTATCGTATCTATGATCGTGATCACTTGGGCTGACATCGGAGCAATCACAAGATCTTTCCCGTCCTCTCTCATGTGCCTTCTCTTATAATAGGAGTTCTCCCTATTCCAATGGCATGGCAGTTGACTACATAAATTTGTGATTTCTATTTTAGTTACCCAACTTAGAATTTTGCTATGGTCAAGGCATCTCTTCAAAATTTGTTTACATGCCAATGAAAATTCCCACGAGGCCTATGAAATCCCATTCAACATTTTGTATGTTCGGGTCTAATCATGTCATAGCTCCATGCTTCGGATTAGGTTTAACGACGATGAACTAAATTGTTAACATTGACCCCAGGAAAAAAGATAGTATGTATAGCTAGACCATGAACAATGTTAAAAATCAATCTTACTCTCTCTATTTTCTTGAAAATAAATCTCCAGTTTGTGTAAAACGTTCATGTCAAAGTTCGATGATAAAGACAAAAGTTGTTGCTAGTTCTTAAGTGATTGGGGTGTTGTATCGGTAGGAATGAAATTTGTTCTATCCATAGAGACAATTGCTCATGAGTTCGAGCACTAGGGAGAGGAAAAATGTCTTGAAATATATTTTGAATTCAATTGGCTCGATTATTCTCAAATTACTTTTCCAATAAACGCGAGTTCGTATATTAATATTATTTGAATGTTAACCTGTGAATTTCAATTTTATTGACATTCTTAACCGGAATGTAGTTTGAATAATCTATCATTTCTTAGTTAAGTTAGCATTCTACTCGGTGGATACTTTAGGCTCTATTTGATACACCATATTTTTCATGAAAAAATAGAATTTTTTAACTTTGTAGTGTTTAATAGGCAAAATTTTTTCAGGAAAATGTTTTCCAACTTTCCAAAATTTCCACATTTTTGAGAAAAACAAATTCTTGATTTTTTTTTGGGTAAATATTTTCCATTTTTTTTTTTGTTGCAATTGGAAAAAATTCTAGACACAATGATAAAAAAAAATTTATCACTTTTATTGACAATTTATAGCAAAACAAAGCCAAACGAATGGTATTCGGTATGGTAATTTTTTTTAAATTTTTTTTTTTTTTTTTTTTTTTTTACAATTGAAACAAATTTTAGATTCAATGATAGAAAAAAATATCATTTTAATGGACAATTTCTATAAAAAACGAAGCTAACACAAACACTAAACTTTCAACATTTTCAATGGGAAATTATATCAATCAAACACAATTAATTACAATTTTCAGTAAAACAATTTCTAGACAAATCAATTCCCTATAAAACATTTTCTTTCTACCAATTTTCCACATTTGTAATCAAACAGAGTAAAAAACCACTTTCACACGTAGAATAAACATATTTTCTCAATATTTTCTAAAATGTACCAGCTGTATTATAACAAAATCGTTAATCCATTCCTTCATATCACACTAATGATAACAAAATGATATGAATTGCAGTTTTATCCCAAAGTTTAAACAATAAAACAAAGGCAAATCCAACTTCACGTATATGCTTATATATGCATATTCACCATGAAACCAAGAATAAACAAAATTAGCCATAAAACGATATTGATTTGCATCTAGTTTTTGTTTGTAATATTGTAGTGCCTTGTACGATCTAATATCGAATGTCAAACTTGCACTTAAAGCTGGCAGTGTCGTGTATGATTCTATGGTTTTGGCTTGTGCGGACCTGAATCGTCAAGCTCTCTGGAGTCGCTGCTTGATGAGGACGGATTGAGCCCGTACTCGCTTGTTGCTCCATATTCGCTGCTTGCATTATCCGGGTTTGAAATCACCATCTTCCTGAACTTCGTCATGTCAGCATTGTATGCACGAGTGTCATAGATATCAGTGTTGCTCCCACCATGGTTATGTGCTGCACTCAGGCCACCCTGGCTTGAGGATTTCCCACCTTCGCTTAAGTCATCGAGGGATGAGTCTCCTTCCAATGCACGTACAATCTGACATAGGTTTCGTGACATCACACAACGTTAAAAAAAGAAAAAGAAAAAAAGGAACTTCATGTAACCAATAGATGGCATGTTTGATATATGGACAGGACTATTATTATCGTTTGTTCAATGGTGCTTTTTAAGTGCTAACAATTTGGAGGTCTTACGAAATGTATGGATAAAAGGTATATTTGACTGGTTCAAATTATAATCTAAGCTCTGCCAAACATGCATGAAGTAATACTGGCTAGTATTCTTCAATCCTACAAAAAAGTTTACCTGGCTCATCCGCGGGCGCCTTCTGGCAGAATGGCGTATGCTAGCAGCTGCACAGGCTACCATTCGAGCCATCTCCTGGGGAATGAAGTTACCTTCAAGGCGTGGCTCCACGAGCTCATCGTAGTTTCCATCTTCCAAAGCTTGAGCCATAAGTGGCCTAGCCTGCACATTGCCAAAATAAATTAGATCCAACATGATTAGAAAGAGGAAACAGTTAAGATAAATATTTTTTCTTATATTAAAAATTAATTCATCAGAATTGCTAAAAACAGAATCAAGACCAAACCCAGTCTACTAAGCTGTCCTCCATTATTCTATTCGTAAGATCCACAGGTCGTCGCCCAGTTATGAGTTCTAAGAGCATCACCCCGAACGAGAAAACATCAGATTTTTCACTTAGTTTGCCACTGGATGCATACTCAGGAGCTAGGTACCTGAATTTCAACAAACAAACAATTTTCAGACTATAAATGCCGTTTCTTCTTGCTTTCAACGCAGAAGAAAATCATCTGAGTTCTAAGTACGTCGTACCCAAAAGTTCCCATGACACGTGTGGAAACGTGAGTAAAATTATCTGAAGAGAGCTTAGCCAACCCAAAATCTGCCACCTGGATATATAGTAGACAAGATTTGAACTTTGTTTTCTTTCTTAATCGTGTAGCATACAAAACAATCCAATAGTACTTTATATATTACCATGGCCTCATAATTGTTGTCGAGAAGGATATTTGCAGCCTTGATATCACGGTGGATGATCCGAGGGTGGCCTGAAATCACACGACATATCAAGAAATATCTATAACAATTGATTTATTCATAAAAAATAGGGGGAAGAGGGGCAAAATCTGTACAGTCTTCATGCAGATAAGCAAGCCCCTTAGCTGATCCCACCGCTATTCGAAGCCTAGTCTCCCAGTCCATCACTGGCTGACCATTCCCTACAACAACACATTTCATAAGTAAAAGATGACATTATACAACTGAGAGTTATATGAGCCTTGTAACATGACATATCGTTCATAGAAGTTCAAATTCCATCTTGAGGACAAAGAGGAAACACAACAAAATTTTGACATAATAGCATAGAATTTACCATGAAGGTGGTGTTCCAAGGTCGAATTGGGAACAAATTCGTACACCAACATTCTCTGTCCATCAGCAATGCAATATCCAACAAGAGACACGAGGTGGCGATGATGGACACGACTAATGATTTCAACCTCGGCCTGGAATTCTCGTTCTCCTTGTCCACTGCCCGACTTGAGACTTTTAACCGCGACTTCCCTTCCATTCGGTAAAATACCTTTGTGTACGTACCCGAATCCACCTTGTCCCAACAAATTGGCTTGAGAAAACCCCCCTGTTGCTGTTGCAAGTTCATCGTAAGTGAACTGGCTCTGGGAAAAGCCACCCATACCCATGTTAGGTGATGGAGATGGCAAAGGTATATGGTGTTGCCCAGAGCCAAATTCACTAATGGTGTTTCCTGGTGGTGGTGGAGTTCCCCATCCTCCAGCACCACCTACTGGTGTCCCCATAACACCCTGTGGTGGAGGAAGTTTAACAATATGGTCTGAGTTGCCATTGTAGTATTTGTCACCACCTGAAAGCAAAAAATCGAGGTAATTTCACAATACAAACACGGCGATCAACTGACGAGAAATGTTGCAAACTAAATTAAATAAATAAATGTGTCCTCTCTTTACATTTTAAACTTTTAGAGGAGTCTGGTTCAACGTGATATCAGAGTGCATAAAATTAAAAGGTCATAATATCAAGTGCTGTTGCAATCTGTTTAAGAGAATTGTGCATGTGAATCAAATTGAGTTGAAATATAAATGAGAAATTGCACCTTTGCCTGGATATGGAGGATAGTATGTCCGTTTCTTCTTCCTCTTTGAACATGCTAGGCAAATGGCGAATAAGGCAACAATCAATACTCCCCCAACGACAATCCCAATAATAATTGGCACACCTGAAGAAGAGGAATCAGATGATGGAGACGGCGATGAACCACCACCATTAGAGGCTGAGGAATCTGGCGACTTGTGCGACGGCGAGTGATGTGATGGTGGAGATACGGCATTTGTAGGAAGAGAACCAGGAGGAGCGGGAGTGGTAGGCAATGAAGTTGGAGGAGAAGACGATCCCTCCTGCGGTGGTGATTTGTGTTTTTCAGGTGTTGAAGGGGTTGGTTCTGAGGAAGATTCTTTTGTTGGTGGTGGTGGTGGTGGTGGTGGTGGGGAATCATGATTTGGTGGAATAGGATCATCAGAAGGGAGAGGAGAAGTGTCTGTTGGCGGTGGAGAAGTTGAATCTGGAGCTGGCGATGAATCGATTGAAGGTGGTGGTGGAGAATCTTTATTAAAAACTCGTGGTATAGCAGCCTCAGGAGGTAATGCCATTTTTCAATATGGTTTTCCGGCGAAGTTTTCGATCAAAAAACAGGCCGGAAACTCGAACTTTCTCCCGGAAACTGCTCGCCACACAAATCACTGCACCTAAATACATGCATATAATTCCAAGATTATACAAAACAACAAATGTAACATCACATCTTAAATCACAAACAATTTCTTTATTTTCTGTAAACAGGTGATTCGATTAATCTTATAATGAGAGAGAATTAATGTTCAGATTATACAAAACAAATCATGCATCAAACACTATGTACAAGCATACATAAACACTCAATCCTCTTTCTTTACTCCAAAACAAAACATCCTTAAACACAAACAACATATGATTTGATTAATCCTATGATGCATTGTTTAGAGAGGGAGAAATGTACCTGAACGAAGATTTGTTTGAAGGATCAGCAAAGTTAAGAGAGAGAGAAGACTTTGCCATGTAATTTTTCCATCTTCCAAAAGATTAGGCCTTCCTCCCACACACTTGCCTCCTACAAAGGAGGGCCCCTATTGTTTTTTTCTCTCTCCAAATCTTATGTTTTGGACAATAATTTTAAAGAAGGGACAGTTTTTGTTTTGTCTTATGATGTTTCTCCACCAATAGTTATTGTTAATTCCAGTTTTCAAGATTAATTATAGGGTAAATCTATAGTTTGGTCAATCAAATTTTTCCTTATATGATCTTGTCAAGGTCGCTCAAGCAATTAAATCACTCAACTTCAATTTTGCTACGCTATTAACCTTTCTGCCTAGCCGTTAGCTCCTATGCTGATGTTTCTATTTGGCACAAATGCCATATAAGCAAAAATATTGTCAAACACTTAAAATTTATGTTGTCTAAAATGCTAGCACTTCACACGTTTCGAAAATTGAAGGGGCTGTTCTTTTTGTTTTTCAGTTTTGTATTTTGAGTTTTGAATTTATTTTGGATTTTGTGTTTTGAGTGTCCAATTTGAAATTTTTGAAAATGTGTTCTTTTTGACACTTTGAAAAATTGTTTTGAAAATACCCAAAGCGCGTTTTGAAAATTTTGACTTGATTATAATTGAAAACACCAAAAACGACAATTTGTCGTTTTTGATTTTCTTTGAAAATTTTCAACTTATTTTCAAAAATGCGTTTTCAATGTTTTGAAAAATCGAAAACAGAAAACGACTTAAAAATGGTAAAGAGAACAGACCTGAAACTTTTTGACAACGTTCCCAAAACTCAAATTTAGAGTGCACATTTGGGATTGAGAAAATTATTGAAAGCACTACTCAACATCCCACTTCTCTCCGATTTGAAAGTGCATATTTCA
>JAVHZT010000276.1:0-13160 GCA_035079005.1 Fraxinus americana | reverse complement strand
TCCACCTTGCATTTGGATTTAATCTTCAGGGGAAAATTAATTTCCTATTGTGAAGATTACATTTCCACATCCAACATAATCAACCACCTCCATTCTTCTTTATTTGCACAATATAGAAACCAATGTGAAACCCAAATGAGGTTCAGTCAAAGTATCAAGTTCCCTGTTCACAATTCACCTGCATATTAATCTTGCATCATAAAAATTATGCATTAAAGTGAGTTCATGAAGATTATCTTTAATGTTATGTCATTTATAATTCCAAGATCCCACTTGTATTTTATCAAGAACATGAGGTCCTTGTTACTCATTCGCAAAAGTTTAGTTTTATTAATTGTGGCATCTTTTGATTCTTGTTTATCAAAATGTTAAAATTTTGTTATTTGGAAAGAGTCACGTATGTATGTTGTCGTTCATATGGATTTAATTTGATTTATGTGAGAAGAATTAGATAAAACATTATGTGCGCCTCATTTCATCAATCATATACACTGTTCTGGTTAGCACGATTACTATAATGATCAAGAAAATTTTAATTTTATTAATTGTTGTGCATGTTTAAATATGTTTAAACTTCAACCTTTTAGTAGAATTTGATATTTTGAGATTCAAACTTTGATTAATATATTAAGACAAATGACCCCACCGTTCAGTTCTTTATAATCTTTGAAACCCACTTTTTTTTTGGGTTTCCAGTTTTGCCCTTGATTTGGGGGTCCAAAAGACCAATTTGACTTCAAATGCAAAGCTTTACATATGCCCAATAACATTATTAGGGGCTGTTTCGTCTTTTTCCTTGACGTGGTGAGAATGCTTCAAAAACTTGATCAGACATGGCCGAACTTGTGAATAATAATCACTCACAAAAAAAGTGATTTTCCAATTAGATTCAGAAGTATCGAACATGATTTTGTTTCTTTTCTTTCTTATCAAGTAGATTCAACTGACATGCCAATTATTGAACATCCAACTTTTTAATTTAGAAGCATGATAGGTTGATTAGAAACCATACAAGATAGTCCTGGTAAGAAGTGGATCTTATTTCTGAGATTCAAAATGGAAGATATAAAAGCCAATTGGATGATCATTTACCAAACTGAATATGCTGTTTTTCTTAATTATTTTGCAGCACATAGAATTAATCGCCTACAAAAGTAGTGCGCAACTTGAAAGAACAGCAGCAACAAAAGATGATGAGAGAGAGATGAAAGAAGCTTTCGAAGCATAGTAGTAGCAATAATATGATTTGTAAAATTCTGCCGTCCGCCCCATGAAATATAAGATGGTGGTGGAGGAGTCACCGCTAGTGGCGAGTGGTGGTGTGCTAGCGGCGGTGGCTTTGAATTCCCTGGTGGTGGAGAACAAACGACAGGACATGTCTCGCAGTCGCTGGTGCATAGCAAGCCTGCAGTTGGTGTCCTGGTTTGGTTCTCAGATTTTGTTGTAGAAAACAGTATCAAGATGAACAAAGACCATTTCTTAGTATTAATGCAATAACTCCACTATGTTTCATCTGATTCCTTCAGTGCATGAGTGAACTCGAAAATAAATGCAAATTCTTTGTCCCTGTGACTTAAACTTGTGGCACTATATATTGGCCTAATGCATATGGATTAGTGTCGGTTCATCATTTCTTTCGAAGGGATAGAGAATCTTAAGCAAAATCCAATCGGCTGTGAAATTTCCACCTTTATTGTGGCTTTTTCTCGGCACAATCCGCCTTTGTAGGCACAATTCCAACCAAGTTGATTCACCCTATGTGCTTTCTGCTTTGCATAATTCTTGTTTTAGGGGAAGAACTTTTGGTTAGCTTTATGGTCTATGGAGAATCTCATCTTCATTAGCAGATTCTGAGGGACCACTTCAGAATATGCAGTAACATTAAATCAAAAACTACTGCATCATTCATTCTTATCAAACAATTGAATTATCATAGATGAACAAATATCAAACTGAAAAGAAAGCACCATTTCTTGGCGCAAGCACTAACTTGTGAAACAAAATCAATTCTGGACCCTCTTGAAGTGAATTTTTATGGAAGATTTTGTTTGGTAAGAATGTTCCCGTTCTCTGTTGTCCATTGATTTCATTCAAGATTCTTAGTAGCTTAACATTCAAGAGTAAGCAGCTTCGAAGTTTCTGAAGATCGAACTGTCGATGCCCGGTAGATGCTGCCTTGTTTTGAAGTGGGTATTTTCATGTTTACGTCATCTTCAACTGTTGAATCTTCATAACGATTTAAAAAGGACACAAATCTATGAAAAATAATATTAACTAGCTTCAAATACTATACGCGGCTATGTCATCCAGGAATTGCAATTTATGAAAGGAGAAATAACTTTTTTACTCCAGATACTCGTAGCATAAAATTTTTACTTATATCTAAAAACTTGGAGTGATAAACCTGATTTTTGTTTAATTATTGGCTACCATGGCAATTGCATCATCATACAAGCACAACTCTATTCCAATAAGAGCATTTGATAAAACCTGAAATTTCCCTAAATTTTGGTAGTGCTTAAATGATCTTAATTAATGTAACAATAATGTTTCAGATTTCTTCAAAAGAAAATGATTACATGAAGAAAAACAAATGAAATATTGGTTTTTTCTGGTATAAAAAATTAATTTCATATATTCAGTTATTTCAAACAAAATACATTTTCATGAGATTTGATCTTCGAGGAGAATTTTGGTGGTTAGGCTGTTCTCAAATCTTGATCCATTGTTCATTCCAAATTTTTTTATCCAGTTAAGCTCTGGCAACATATCTGATCTAAGATCTAGTGGGTCCCTCGTCCTGAGTCTGCACATTTTAGAGGTAAATTTCCAGAATAAAGCTACAAGTACAGAAGATTTCTCACAGAAGGCTTACCGGAAATCAAAAAAGCTGAGGTGGCATCAGTGTGATTAATTATTTCCTGACATTGCAACCGACCCCATTTACCCACTCCAACACACCCCACCCAACACAGCCACCCCCTCCCCCTTTTTCTTCTCATTTACGTCTCAAATTTCGAAATGGTTACGGGAATATTAAACAAAGTCGAAATATTATTTTCTTAACACCATTTCGAAGTGCCTACGGTTTAATTTATCGCATTCTTAACCACGTACGGTTTCGGCCAACCGTAGCCAAAGTTACCACTCGTCGAAATAGGTCGTTTCAAAATATATAAATAAATTTTCTTTTTTTGTATCAATTTTCGGGATTATTACGGGATGTCAAACGAAATCAAAATATTGCATTCTTAACATCATTTCAAAGTACTCACGGCCTAATTTATCACATTCTTAACCACATGCGAAACGGCCAACCGTAGCTAAAGTAACTAATCGTCGAAATATGTCGTTTCAAAATATATAAATAAATTTTCTTTTTTTTTGTCTCAATTTTCAGGATTATTATGGGATGTCAAACGAAATCGAAATATTACATTCTTAACACCATTTCTAAGTGCCGATGGACTAGTTTATTGCATTCCTAACCGCTTGCGAAACGGCCAACCGTGGCAAAAGTTACCACTCGTCGAAATAGGCCGTTCCAATATATATAAATATTTTTTTCTTATTTTTATCTCAATTTTCGGGATTATCACGGGATGTCAAACGAAATCAAAATCTCGTATTTTTAACACCATGTCGAAGCACTTATAGCCTAGTTTATTGCATTCCTAATCGCGTACGAAATGGCCAACCGTGGCAAAAGTTACCACTCGTCGAAATAGGCCGTTCCAAAATATATAAATGTTTTTTTCTTATTTTTATCTCAATTTTCGAGATTATCACGGGATGTCAAACGAAATCGAAATCTCGTATTTTTAAGACCATGTCGAAGTACTCACAACCTAGTTTATTGCATTCCTAACCACGTACGAAACGGCCAAGCGTGGCAAAAGTTATCACTCGTCGAAATAGGCCGTTCCAAAATATATAAATGTTTTGCAAAATATATAAATGTTTTGGAACGGCCTATTTCGACGAATAGTAACTTTTGCCACGGTTGGCCATTTCGCACGCGGTTAGGAATGCAATAAACTAGGCTGTGAGTACTTCGACATGGTGTTAAAAATACGAGATTTCGATTTCGTTTCACATCCCGTGATAATCCCGAAAATTGAGATAAAAATAAAAAAAAAATATTTATATATTTTGAAACGGTCTATTTCGACGCGTGGTAACTCTTGCTACAGTTGGCCGTTTCGTACGCGGTTAAGAATGAGATAAACTAGATCGTGAGTACTTCGAAATGGTATTAAGGATGTAATATTTCGACTTCGTTTAACATTCACGTAATAACTTCGAAATTTGACATAATAAATAAAAAAATGCAAAAAGGTGAAGGGGTGGCGTTGTGGTTGGTTGATTGGGTGGGTAAAAGGGGGCGCCTGGTAGTTGTCAGGAAAGAAGAATCTTGCAGTGCCACATCCCATTTTTTTGAAATTCTGTACGTGTTATGTGAAAAAGTTCCTGTACGTATAGCATTACTCAAATTTCCAAGAGTTATGCTACACTGCCAGGGGCAGTTTTTGCCAGGGCCTTGAAAAAGTCCAATTTGCAAAGCAAAAGGCCTTTTCAATAGGCCAATCTTGCACCGTTGGATCAAGCAACTCAGCAAAGGTTCCTGTTAAAGTTTGACCCAAATTCGGTTGGGTTTTGCTGAATTATTTTAAGTGGGCATTGAAGAGATCAAAATATGGATCAAAAAATGATTTCGACGTTTTTCAGCTCGTTGTGCTCCAAGCTCCCGCTCGGCACTCAAACCAGGAGCCTAGCCCTCGCTTACCATCGACGACACTCAAGCACCTTTGTGTTTTGACCCGTGATCCATTTCACGTTTTGACGCTTTTTTTGATGTTATTTCCATCTTTAGGACTTGTATGAGGGTTTTGGTATAGTTCCCATATATAGTAGACTCTTTCGTACAATTAGAACAAGTTAGATAATATTGTAAATACAATATCTTTGTATTCTTTTTTCACATTATAGTGAATTCTCCTTTCATCAGCCAAATTTCTTGTGTTCTTCTTATGTTGTAATTGATACTTCATATTGTATCATATAATCTCATCTTTATTTTCTAATAAGTGGTATCAGAGTTTAAGGTTTGATTTGTTCGAAGTATTGTTTCTGTGATGGAAACCATGAAGTATGATATTTCACTTTTGAATCGCAACATTAGATTCTCGTTGTGACAAATGAAGATGCGAGTAGTGCTCGCCCAGATGGATTTGGACGATATTTTATTGGGATTTAACAAGATGCTATCAAATTGGTCAATAGATGAGAAATAACATAGGATCGAAAGGCCCTATCACAGATTAATCTTCATCTCTCGAATCATTTTTTCAGAATATTTTGACGAAGAAAAATTTCAGTTATATTATGGTTCAAATTGGAGCAATCATGCATGACAAAGAGTCTAACTAGCAAATTGCACTTGAAACAGCATTTGTATTTCATTGTATGACAGAAGGTTCGTTCTTAAAATCACCTTGTTATCTTTAAAGAAATTGTCGCTGATTTGGAAACTTTGGAGATTAAGTATGAAGAAAACAATTTGGGTTGATTTTGTTGTGTTCGTTCCTCACATAATATAATTCATTTAGAGATACAATATTATAAAATCGTAGTACTCTCACCGTTGAAGAAGTATATGATACTTTGTTTTCAAAGGAAAAGATAAGACATCTTATTGGATCTGAAGCTTAAGGGAAGGGCCTTGTTCATGGTGGTTATGAAGGGCAGTTCGAATTTGAATCTCAATAATAAAATTTGTAACTATTACTTAAAGAAAAAGCACATAAAGAATGATTACTATAAGTTGTAGAATAGAGAAAAAAACTAGCTACAAATCAGAAGAGAGAGCAACCAAAACTTCAAGTAAAGCCGACATTGCAGAAAATTGTTACAGTGATAGAGAACTTTTGGTTATTTCTGACGGCGACTCCAAACCTGACAAGTATTAGATTCTTGGTACAACTTGTAATTTTCACATGTGTCAAAATCAGGATTTTTTTTCAATATATGAAATAATTTCAAAAGGTGTTGTGGTAATAGATAATAATAAACCTTGTAAGATAGTTGATATTGAAAGGGCTAGAATTAAGATGTTTGATGAAAAAGTTAAAACACTTGACGAGATGATACACATTCCAAATTTGAAAAGAAATCTTATCTCCTTGAGTACTATTGATTCAAAAGGGTACAAGTTCACTAGTGAAGATGGAGCTCTAGGAATCACTACTAGAGTTACCAAACATTTTGAGATTTTGGGTTTTCAGATGTAGAAGAAGCACAAAAAGATAAAGAAAATAAGAGATATCGATGGAAGTTTACCTAAAGAAGGGCTTTTCTAGAACAATGGCTCGCCGGAGTCGTTGATTGTCGCTGAAAAATCAAAATGCTTTGCTGGAATCTCTCAAGAGCCGAATCCCAGTGTGTTTTAAGATTTTTACATAAGTAAAAACTTGTTGAATGGGAGAAAGCGGCCTTATATAGGTTGAGGCAACGCACCTCAATTGTTAAATCAAATCAAGAGTGATCTTGAATGTCCATCTCCCAAGCGTATCTGAGTTGTTACAATGAAAAGTCGTCATTGTCAAAGGCCCATATGAAGCGGTGCAACTTGAACATGCCTACCGATGCATAGCTATATTTCTTGGCATATATCGTGGAGTTGGCTTTCTACAGGGAGATTTTGCAAAATGACCTATGAATAGTGGCTTTTAAAGATTTTTGTTAAAAAGTCAGTTTTACCCTTAATGAAATGGGTCTTTTATTGCAGATCAAGTCCTCAATTCTTATAATTTTTTCGAAATTAGTTTTATTCTTGTTTTTATTCATCATCACTTGACGTTTCTTCTAAATCTGATTTTTCTTCAAATATTTCTTCATTTACTTCTATTTCTTCAATATCAACTTCTTCACATTCATCTCTAATTTGTTCAAAGTCTGTAATTAATATTCTAACTTTCTTTTTTGGGCATTCAGTGCTAATATGACCTTCTTCATTGCAATTCCAACATTTACATCGTTTTTTATCTAATGGTTTTTTATTATAAGGTTTATATTTTCTTAAAATATTTTCTTTTGGTTTAAAATATTTCTTTTTAAACTTATTATATTTTTTATATTTCTTGGGTTTTATTTTTCTTTTTCTTTTATAATCATAACATCCCCAATTTCCTGGTACTTCGGTATCTCTACAACAAATCCTATCTTGTATAAATCCTGATTGTTTATAAATCATTTGATTAATCGCACATAGTACTTATTTCGTCTTTTATAGTTCTTATAATAAATCCTAATGTATATCCTTCTTCATTTCTTCCTAATTGTTTTTCTTTAATCTTATTTTGAAAATAATTATTCCATGGTGGTGGTAATTTTCTAATAAAAACTTCCTTATAATAATTATTATCAACTCCACTTCCAAACATCATATAATAATATTTACTATATTCACAACAATATTCATTGAGGTAACACATATTACAAATTTGTAAGTGTTCCATTCTGTTTTTAGCATCTTCTATTTCTTCTAATCTAGCTTTAGTACTTTCATTTACCCAATCTTTTCCAAGAAATTCTCTATAAATTCTTGTAGCAACTCTATTTATTCCTTCTATTATGCTAATTCCAAATCCTGCTTCAATACTATCTTTCCAAATACCTTTTGTTGTTTCTTCTAATCCTCTATACCAATTAAACACATTTCCTTTAAATGTTGCTAATAGATATTCAGTTCTATTTTTATTATCTCAGATATTCTTTGCGATTATAATTAAAGTGTGCTATCATATTAGTACTCCATTCATTTATAGCTCTTCTAACATCTAATTCACAATCTAAATTTAAATATGATCCTGCAATTTTCATTGGGTTTGATTCTCTTAAAACTGGTTTAAATTGGTCTCTATACATTCTTTCTTTGGTAGTTTTAAAATCTACTTTTGTATTAACATATCTTCTAGGGTCTATTTCGCTTCATATCTATTGTGCTAGTTTCTCCATATTCTTCTTGTTTAATCGCTCGTGGTCCTCCTGCTTTTTCCAACCATATGATTTTTAGTTATTTCTTCACAAATTTTTAAGTCTTCTAAGTCAAATATTAAAGTTTCCATTTCTTCGTTCATTATTCTTCTATAATTAATTTTCCTTCTTCTTTTTCCATAAGACTTTCTTCTTGCTTTCTAAGATCAATCAATAATCTTTCTATATCTTCTTTTAATCCTCCATTAAGTTTTATTAATTCTTCATATTTTTCAATTTTCTTTCTAACTTCTTTAAGTTCTTTGGTATAATCTGGTTTTAAATGGTTTTTCTTTATTTAGATTTTCTATTATCCTATTTAAAAGATTTTCTATTCTTAAAAAGTTATTTTGTAGTCTTTCTTTCTCTTCTTCGTAGCCTATTTCAATTCTAGTTATTTTTTCATCAATTGTTTTTATATTTTTCTCAATTAAATTAATTTTATCATTCATACTCATATTTTAGGTTTTTTATAAGATGGTTTTTCAATTTCAAATCCTAATTTATTTAATAGAATATCAAGTTTATAATTAATAATGTCTACTTTTTCTTCTAAAGTTGCTATTTTATTAATACTATTTTTCTGTGCAATTTTTGATATTTGATTTTGAATTTCTTCAAGTTTAGCTTCATCAAGTATTTCTAAATTATTAATTTGTTCTTTTATTTTATTAAATTGTTTAGACATATTTTTACTCAAAACTTCTAATCTTTCTTTAGCTATTTCATCTTTTGGATCTATATTATTTATTTCGTCTATAGCTTCTACATCTTTAGATTTTAATTGTCCTAATTGTTGCCATAAAAATGCATTAGTCCAATTTGTAGTCATATTTAACCATTCATCTGTATTTCCCCATGAGCTTAAAGGTTGAAATAGAGTTGTATTCCATTTTTTAGTCTGATAACTTCCTATTGGTAATCTAATATTTTCTATTTCTTGTTTATCAAATCTTATCTTTGTTGGTAAACTCATATTAGTCTGGTATATTTAAGGAATTAATGATTATATTATTTATCATTTGTCTTATTTCACTTCTAAATTGTTCTTCTCTTCTTAATTCTCTTGTAATTTCATTCCTTAATAATTCTCTTTTAATTTTATTCCAATTAGAAATTTCCCTTTCTATTTCTCTACGATTATTGTCAGTTATTATCTGTTCTTCTAAAAATTTTATTTTATTATCACAAAATTTTCTAGTTATTCCAGGCATATTCTTATTCTATATCGTCAAAACTAAGATCAAAATCATATAATTCAGAAACTTCATTATAACTTACATGCTCTGTAGTTTCAAAAGTTCTTTCACTATTTTCACTATCTAACCAGAAAAATATAATCATTTTTATTATTTCTTTAGGCAATTTTTCTTTTAATCCAAATGATACAATTGTAAGGCATTTTTCATAATATCTACTATCTCTTTTTATGAAATTTATTCCTCTAGTATAACTATCATAAGTTTCTGGAATTTCTATCATGTGACTATAATCAATACTATTAGTATATCTAAAAGGTACAGATCTATAATAAAATTCGTAACTTTCCATGATAAAAGTTCTTCAAAGTAAATAATCTCATAAAAATTCTTATATAATAATTTTCATGCAAATTTTCAGACAATAAATTTTCTTTGTAGCTTAAAATAAAGGGCCTTACCACGCTTCGCCAAATAGCAAGAATGTTATATGTTCCTGGTCACCTTCGTCACAAGAGTTGGCCAAAGTCCGACAAAGATCACAAAGAAAATGGACACAAAGGCACTCAAAACTCTCAAACAGGACTCACCGTGTAGAACAACACTCAAAGCGTAATAAAAGATTTATTTCAAACTCAAAGATTTTATTGATGCGAAGATAGCTTGAAAGCTATTATACAAAGATTTTACAGAGATTGATACTCCGAAGAGTGGTTTCTACTCTCTAAAGAGAATGATTACAAAGATCATTGTTGAAGGTTTTAGATGGTAGTTCAGGATGAGATTTCAGATGGCTAATTTTCGATGATCCTTTCTAATGAGAAGAGTCTCAATTTATAGAAAGGCTCGCACTTCACCGAGAAGCTTCTGGCCAATCAGATTTTTACAACACAAAAGTAAAAAGTACAATAATTTCAAATGTGGTTGAAAATATTAAAAGTGGTTGTTGGTTGTCTTTATTCCAGTGTCGGCAATTTCTTTTGATTCCAGCTTGACAGCTGTCTTCTTATCTTCAAAGTTCACATGGTGCTGTCAATCACGTTTTTCTTGATCGTCCTTCACTTGTGGACGTGTCCCATGAGTCGGCAGGCTTCTTTAATGCATTCTTCACTTCCAGAGAATTGATCGTTCATAATTCCACAAATTTTTTCTTCAAGAATTTTTGATTCTTTATCTCCTCTACAGATAAGGATCCAATTATTGCTCATACCATAGACCATGTATCTTTCTCCAAAAAGAACTGCATTGTTGAGCAGACTGATTTTATTCCGAGAGCTCGTCTGTAAATCATCCACTTTTTATTAATAGTGGGCAATTCTTTAAAAATCTGAATCTCCTTGAGTGGATTTCCATTATTTTTCCGAATTGTGATGAGATGATGTTCTCCATACCACTCTGGTTCTTTATATTCAGGACTAATTGTGTAAAATCTCAGTTCAATCGGTTGTTTATCGCTGAATTTTTTAACACAATTAACAAATTCTTTGTCAAACTGTTCGATTTCTTTTAAATCTATCCCTGGAAAGAGTCGATCTAAAAATCCAAATGCTGCCAATTTTCGAACAATATTAGGATCTGCTCCTTGAACTGCACTGATCCTTGGATAAATCGCCGTTGGAAGGGTACACAAATATAGAGAACTTCCTTCTCTGAAATTATATACCCATTCTGAGAATTCATAATACTCTTTTTCCATTGGATGTAGATTAGCTCTAATATGATGAGTAGCAATTATTCCCTTTGGTGATTTAAGGTCACCAACTGGTGATTTTTTATCTTCTTGGAATTCACTGATAACGAGGGTCGTTCCAATGGGCCTTTTGATAAGGATGTTTGAGTACTAGACTCGGCGGCTCCTTTTCCACTTGTAAATTTTTCCAACAATTTGTCCATGCGACGGAGTAGTTGTTGTGGACCTTTTTTTATGACTTTTTCCTCTTGCGAGGTAAGAGAGTCATTTCTCTTAAATTTTGATTCTCCACTCGAGGTGGATGTATTAATCTCCCGAAATGGGATGTGACTAGCCTTTCGACTGTATTCACCTTTTAAAGGGGGATACTCCTGGTTACAATTTGCAAAAAAGTCTAAACATTCTGACAATTTTTCAACTATTTTTTCTTTGTTATCATTCAATTTTTCAATCTTTTTCCCACTTTCAACAACTTTGCTTGATAAATCACACAAAGTTTGTCGAATATCAAGATGATCTTCTTGAACAGCAAGATAATCTGCATTAAAATCTGTTAGAAGATCTTATAATTCCTTTGTAAATGCTTCAATCTTTTCCATATTCATGATTCCTGCTCAAGAAATCAGCAAATAAATTATCTTTTCCTTTAATATATTCAAATTTAAAATTATAAAAAGATAGTAACATTTGCCATCTATGTAACCTTCTATGTTGGGGTGAATTTGGTAATTTATTATTTACTAGTCCGTTTAGTTGTGTATTATCAGTTTGAACAATAAATTCCTTGGGTAACAAAAACATTTTAAATTTGTTTATTCCTTTAACTACTGCCAATAATTCTTTCTCATTGGTGGAATAATTTACTTGACATTATTAAATGTTCCACTAGTATATCTGCAAATTTCATTTAAATCGCTTTTTAATAAAGCACTCCAATATAAATCAAGCATCGCTTTGAACTATTAATTTATCTTTTTCATCAGAAGTCTAAGTTTAGGTAAATTTCTACAATTTTCTTTTAAATTTTTAACACAAAGAGTATGTTCTTCATTCCATCCTAATTTATTTGATTTTCTTAATAGTTTCGAAGTTTATTTCTTTTTCTCGCAAGTTTTTCTATAAATCCTTCAAAGATAATTAAGACATCCTAAAAACTTTTGAATTTGTTGCTTATTTTCTAATTTATCGGAAATAAAATTATTTTTTTCAAAGAAATATGTGGTTGCAATTTTATTCCATCACTATTTATTATCATTCCTAAGAATTCAATTTCATGTTTTGCTACTTCTGCTTTTTTCTGACTAAGTATTATACCTTCTTTTGAGCAAAGTGTAGCAAAAATTCTAAGATGTTTAAGATGATCTTCGTATGTTTCTGAGCAAACAAGTATATCATCAACATAAACAATAAGAAAATTATGAGTTCTAAAAACTTCATCCATTCTTCTTTGATAAATTTGTGGTGCATTTTTTAATCCAAATGGCATAACTATCCATTCATAATGTCCTTGAGGAGTACTAAATGCTGTTAATGGTATACTATTATCTTCTAGTTTAATTTGCCAAAATCCAGATTTACAATCAAATTTTGAATAATATTTTTTATTCTTAGCAATATTTATTAATACTTCTTTATTTGGTAAATAATATCCATCAAACTTAGTGTTTTTATTAAGTTCTTTATAATTTACTACCATCCTAGGTTTTCCTCTTTTATCTCCGAATGATTTCTAACCATAAAATATGGTCTACTATGAGGGCTATTACTTCTCCTTATAAGTTTTTGATTAAGAAGTTCTTGAATTTGTATTTGAAATTCTTCCTTATCTTCTTGATTATAGAGCATAGGTTTGACTCTAATAATGATTGTTGGTTCTATTAATTCTATTTTATCTGTTGTTTTTGATTTTTCCCATTTTTCAAGTGGGTTTTCATTATAATTTTTAGCTAAAAGATCTTTTATTTGATCAAGAGTAATTGTTTTAATTGAGTAATTGAGTAACTTTGGTATAAATTCTATTTTTTCACCACGCTGAGCTGGCTGAACTCTGAATGGTTTAAATTCTCTAGCAATTTTTAGTAAATGGCCACATGGTGTTTTTAATTGAATAGTATAAATATTTTGACTATATTGACTAAACTGTTGCAGAAAGTCATTTCCAAGAATAATATCACAATCATTAATATTATATTGGTAAACATTTCTTATGGTTACTATTTTAGATCCTATTATAACTT
>JAVHZT010000275.1:0-13288 GCA_035079005.1 Fraxinus americana | reverse complement strand
ATTAGTTGGGTTATGGGTGGGCTGCTCTGTTTGTGTGTGTGTGTGTTTTTATTTTTTTTTGTAAGACAAAAAATTAATGGTTGCACCCACTGGGCCTTTAATGGGTCCACCCCTCTAGGAAGTCATCGAATTTCAAAAATTTCCTCGTTAATAAAACTTTTGAAGTTGTCAATGACAAATGTGATACATTTTTTAAAATTCAATAACTAACGAGAAAACTTTTAAATTCAGTGACCTCTTGAAAATCTTACCCAAAGTTCAGTGACTAATCATCTAATTTATCAATCTTTTATATTTTTTTAGTTTTTTTCCTTTGTTCTTAGATAGGCAAGTAGATAATATTGTCGGTTATCCCCGAGATAAAAGGATATTCTTTATCTTTTTATTTTTATTTTTTAATAAGTTTGGCGATACTAGAGAAAATAAAATTGTGGGGGTAGGAATTTAAAAAAGAAGAAGAAGAAGACTAAAACAACATAATTGGCCACTGAGCTTTACGTAAGGTTTTCAGACGATCCCTGAATCTTAAAAGTTAACACGTTAGTCGCTAAACTTTACAACATGTAATCCCGTGGATGAGATTACATTTTTTAAATTTCAATGCCTAACAAGGAAAGATTTGAAGTTCTCAGTGATGAATGAGGTTACTTTTAGTAAAGTTTAGTGACTATAAAAATTTTTTTTTGAAGTTCAATGGCTTTCAGAAACCATTTACAAAGTTCAGTGACAAATCAGATAATTATTCCAAAAACTTTTGATTTTATACTATTCTTGAAGTACGACGATAAGATAAAAACATTGTTTATATTTGAGACACCTCAGGATGCCCATTTTCCAAGAGATGAATCATTTTTTTGTAATTAAATAAAAAAGGAAAAAATTAATCTTTAAACAAAAAGGTAGAATATATGATATTAACTAAAAGAAAAATGTCTATTGCAAAAAAAATTTTAATTCAGAAAAAGGGAAAAATTGAAGCTGGGGTCCCAAACCTTTTAAATTGTTGCAAACATACCCAAATCTTTTATTTTAACAGTTCGGGTCCAAAACATATCATCTCAAGTGCAGGTGAGGACATGTGGACAAAATTCGTCCATTTGATAGTTATTTGAACAAAAGTCAACGATTTGACCAAATAATCTCATATAAAACAATTAAAATAATTACAGAAAAATAAATAGAAAATGGGTGAAATTAATGTTGTACTTTTGACAAATCAATTTATAAAGGATTAATATATTTGTAAAATGTTGGTTGACAATATTGTTGACAAAAAATATTGATTAAAAAGATAAGTTGTTTTTTAAACCATTCAATGACAACTTGCCACGTGATATAGAGGACGGATTTAGGGGGACTAGCTCGGGCTATAAACAGGTCCAATCCATGGCCCGTTATTTTTTTTTTTAGTGTAAAAAAATATTTTTATTGTAAATTTTTTTAGGTGTAAATTTATTTTTTACTACATATTAGTCCGATTTGTGGTTCGATCCTGAATCCATCTCTGGTGTGATATGTTCTCAATCAATATTGTACACCAAACATGAATCATTTATAAATTGTATCCAAACGGAGTATCCATTTCAAGGGTATTCACAGACTTCCATGAGAAAAATGGCTCTTCAAACTTCTCTATTCTCTTCAAAGTATTTACAAGAGGAAGAAGCTCTATCACAAGAATGCAAGGAATTGATCTCCTCTCTACCTAAAGAAAAAGGTTGGATTTTCTCTCATATATACAAATATGAAGGCTTCTGGTATAGTGCTAGGCATCTTCAAGGAGTCATTGCATGTCAAAAGTACTTCCTTGCTCAGGAATCTGATATTTTCCTTGTTACCACTCCCAAATCAGGCACTACCTGGTTGAAGGCTATCATGTACACCTTAGTGAACCGAAAGAGATACCCTGTTAGGGAAAATCACCCTTTACTCAACAACAATCCTCATAATCTCGTCCCGTTCTTGGAATTAGAATACATGGATAATCAACAGCCAGATTTGTCCCTCTCTTCCTCTCCCAGGCTTTTTGCCACTCATTTCCCCTATTTTCTCATGCCTAACTCAGTGCACGATTCTGCGTGTAAGATTGTTTATCTTTGTAGGAATCCTAAAGACAATTTGGTTTCCCTTTGGCATTTCGCAAAAAAATTAAAGCTCCAGGCAACAGCGATCCATTCACTTGAAGAGGCTTTTGACATGTTTTGCAGTGGATTGAGCCCATGTGGACCCTTTTGGGATCATGTGTTAGATTATTGGAACGAAAGCAAGAAAAATAATAGGATACTTTTCTTGAAGTATGAGGATATGAAAGAGGAGCCTGCTGTTCATCTGAGGCGCCTCGCCGAGTTCTTGGGATACCCATTTTCGGCAGATGAAGAAGAAACAGGAATGGTGGGGGAAATCTTGAAGCTGTGTAGTTTTGATAATTTAAGCAATCTGGATATCAACAAGACTGACAAGAAAGCATATGGAATGGAAAATAAATCCTTCTTTCGTCGAGGTGAAGTTGGAGATTGGAAGAATCATCTGTCCACTGAAATGACGAAGAAACTTGACAAAATTACTGAACAGAAGTTCAGTGAAGTTGGATTAGTACTCTGAAAGTATGTATCCATATTTGTCAGTAAAATCAAGTCAAGACAATGAAGGTTGTTCAACTACTGTGCCTTTCTAGAAACTGTCGTCCAATCTTTGTTAACTTTATCGAGTCTGTGGTCCTTTGAGTTCATTTTCAGTATGAATAAAAAATTAGCACTTGTTTGGCATGTGTTTATGCTATAAAATTTCGATTAAATTTATTATTTATCCACACACTACATTGGACACAAAACTATGCCCCTGTTTGACAATTATTATTTGGGGAAAATAGAGTTTTGAACAGTGAGTTTTAGGAGAATGAGTGATTAAAAAGTAAGAAAAATATTTTGGGTTTATGTGTAGAACATTTTAGTATATAAACGTGGTTGAAAATGAATAAAGAGAAAAAATAGTTTAAAATTAATAATTGTGAAACAAGGGCATATTCATTTATCTAACACTTTATTTATTTCTATCCAACAAACATTCGCTAAGAATGTTCTATTTACTATAATCTTGCATAGCATGTAATTTCATGTAATTTCTACTTTCGTTGTTTCTGGCAGAGAATGAATCGAGTCAGTAAATAACAAATATTATACAAAATTTACTAAAAGAGTTAATTTTTCTACAAATAAGAACAGACGTTATAATCCTTTTTTTTACGAGGAAAAGATGAAGAAAATTTGAAGGCAATAAAACCATTTTTGTTGTGCTAAAGTAAGTATTGCTTTCCTTTTAAATTACTTATTTTGTTAAACATGATTTCAAAGCCACTCATTTTTACAAAATATACCAACTCTTTTTAGAAGTTACGAAACCTACTTTTTAGAGGAAAAAAAATGAAAACTCTTTTGAACACTAACAAACATTCTCTAAGACTTGTATAAATGAGAACATCTCATTTAAAGTTCAACTTATTAGAGAGGAGGCACATCTATTATTTCAAATTTAGTCTTCAATAGGCTCTTAGCATACAATTCAGATTTATTTGGTCAAATGCCTCAGCATGCACAGTTTTCACAAATAGGCGACAATGAAAATTGAACGCAAGACCTGTGTACTATTAGAGGTGTCAATCTGGGTAGTCCGGGTCGAGTCGGCCCGCCACATATGAGCAGGTAACGGTCCGCGTGAAAAAAAGTCCGCCCGCTACGGGTTCCGGGCCGGTTCCGGATCGACCCACAAATTTCGGACTACAACCCAGGCCCGCCCGCTGACCCATCCGGGTCAAGCCCATGCGGGTTACAGGTCACAATTTGTTTCGGTTTGGCCCGTATGATTGTATAAATAAAATTATAAAAATATAAAATTTTTCATATTTATAGGAAAAAATATTTATTTTTTTGTTAAATGTAAATTAAGAATTGAACAAAATGATAAATTCATATTTATACCAAAAAATGTTTACATAAAATTCAAATTCAATGTTACATGAATTATTTATAATTTTGCAAAGTTAAATTTAACTTAAACAAATAACAACTAAATGTATTTCTAATTACTATTATCAAATATTTATAACATAAGTACATCCCAACTAGGTTGGCACATACTTTTTTTCAAATTTTTTTAAAAAAAAAATTTCACGCGCCAGCGGGTTAATCGCGGCCTGTGAAGGTGCAACCCGCGAAGCCCGCGGGTCACACCTCCTTGACCCGTGAACCGTCCGCTCGGGTCACGGGTCACCCCGCGATCCCGGGTGGATCCGGGCCGATTTTCACTGGTCTGACCGGTCCGGCCTGACCCGTCCGTCTTGACACCTCTATGTACTATAATATAATGATATATCACATCATTCAAAAATTTTGTTTTCAAATAAAAATTGTTTATTTATTTAAGTTTTGCCTTCAACTATTTATTTATTTATTTATTATTATTATTATTATTTTTGCAATAAAACTACTTACATAAGCTTAAATCCAAGGTGAAAAACTGGGGTTTGAAAAATCCAACGTTGATGTCCTGGCATAAGTCTTTGAAGGGAGAAAATGCATTATTGGGATTATAATTATAACACTCCAACTATTCCGATTGTGTGGATTTCAATTTGTGGCATTAAAATAAGAAAAAATAATAAAAAAACAAAGAAAAGACAAATTGAAATCAAACTTAGTGTGTGTTTGGTAGGGATTTTTTGGGGGGAAGAATTGATTTTGAATAGTGATATGATGGAAAATGTGTGGTTGAAAAAGAAGATAAGATTATTGATGTGATAGAAAATATTATTTCATTGAAGAATGTGTGGTTGAAAATGAGAATTGATTTACTGTTGAAAATGAGAATTGGTACCAAACATAGGAAGGTGTCGCCACCGCTTCGGCAGCAATTACATCGACTGTTTCGCCACTTAACAATTCACATTCTCCGACCGCACTTCAACCAAAGGTTTTGCCTCCGCTCCGACTGCACTTCCAGGGTTTCGCTGCCTCTCGCTTCACCATCTCCGGTCGCCGCTAAATCAACACTACAATTCTCTCTTATCTCCCGTCAATTTTAACTTGTTTGGTTTGCACATGTACAGATGAAAATAATCCCCATTTCACTATTTTGTGAAGAGAATTGCTTCAAATGTCATTTACAGACTGAAATTTTTGAGTAACAAAAATTGTTGTTGTAGAATTTTACCCTTTTCAAACTTGGACCTTGGAGAAGAAAATGAGAAATTGCTGGGCAGATGTTGTTGTAGAATTTTAATTTGATGCATTTGAATTATCATGAGCAAATGTCCTTGTATGTAATTTATGAAGTTTCTAAGAAATTTATTTTTATTCTATCTATGAGATGAAATATTGTGTGACAACTATTATTAAATTGTATTGTTACTCTATCTATTGGAAGGATTTTTATTTGATTGAAAATTTCCCAAAATTCGATAAATTTACTTTAATTTGTTTTCATATTAAGGACATGTTGATGAAGGTCCTCTATGTTGTACTTAATTGTATGTTCATATTCTACATCTTCCCCAACAAATTTAAATAATAAAAATATTCTTCCAGATTTGAAGTAATTGAGTTTATCTGTTTCTTGATTTCCTGAAATGTGATGTAATTGCTTTATATGATGTCTGATTACTGTAAAAAAGAGTTTCAAGTTCGAATGGATCATCTATTGGCCAAGTGTTGATGCAAGATATAAATGAATAGACATTGGGAAATGTCTAATTTCCAATTCGTTGGCGGTTAAAGCTTTTAGGTTTTCAATATTTTGTAATGACGATTCTGTAAACAAAAGGAGTGAATTGTTCTATGTTTAAAAAGTCAAGGAGTAATGTGCAAATAGTTGAAAATATGATTATTAGGTCTAGGGTTCGAGAATGGCTAAAAGAGGAAAACGGCGCGAATTTTCGCTAGAGTCGCCAAGGTTTGGCTCGAGCTATAAAAGCAAAAACATTGTTGCCAAAATGTCGCCCTTACTTTGCTCGAACGACAATCTATCGCTCGACTGTCGCTAAGCCCTCGCTCGAGTGACGGGTTTATCCGAAAAAAATTTATTTCGCGATTTAAAGGTTTTTTCCCTGGCCCATTCGTTTTTTCTAATCTACCTATATATACCAAAACACTTCTGTACAAAAATTGTGAGGTTGAACATTGAGAGAGCTGCATCTGTGAGAGATTGATACGATTCCTTCTTTCAACCTTCATCTACTTTGATTGTTTTGGTAAGAAAAATATCATTTCTATAATCCAAATACCAAACTGTCTTTCCTCTACATCTGATCAGAGTTCTGAAAATCAAGGAATTTTGACTAGATTTCCAGTCTGTGAAGAACGCTGAGTTCTTCATTGATTCAGGGGAAATAGACGATTCTATAAGGCTAGGAGTGCTGCAAGGTAACAGATTCCACGGAGAGCTTTGGCAACAATAGTTAAGGATTGGTGCAGGAGAGCGCGGGATTCAGGAAGAGCTGTAGGGAGTGTAGGAGAGTGATCAGATAGTACGGATCGTCTACTCTGATGGAGTACAATTTGTTCAAATCGTTTATAGTGGATTGTTGACTGGCAAAGTGTCCGCAGTTTTTCTCAGTTGGATATCTCCGTGATCATTCTGGTTTTGATTTACTGCTTTCGTTATTATTTATTGATTGATCATATAAACTGCGGTATTCAAACTTAGGACTAAAATGACTTGCATGTTTAATCATCTAGAGAATAATTAAAAAGTGAATTGTTGCTATTTAATTCGTAAAATATTTTTAATTCCGCATAATATACATATTCACCCCCTTTAGGTATTGTTAGAGTCGAATTGCGTAACTTTCAAATGGTATCAAAACCTTAATTCGATTCCTGACCTTTTATAACATCTAGATGAGTTGGTCATTGTCTGTTCCTTCGTTTTTCGACAGAAACAACTATGCCTACTGGAAAGCTCGAAGGAGAGTCTTTCTTAAATCTTTGGATGAACGTATTTGGATTAGCGTTCAAAATGGGTGGGCGTCACCTTCAACAACTGTTGCTGGTGTAGTCACACCCACAACATATCTCTGTAGACTAAAACTAACTTAGATGAATTCAACTGAAACAATAAAGCATTACATGCTCTATTTATGGATGTATCTGTTGAAGAGTTTAGCCGAGTGTCGATGTGTGAAACTGCTAAAGAAATTTGGAATATTCTAGAAACCACACACGAGAGAACTAAAACGGTTAAGAACTCTAAACTGCAGATGTTAACCACTAGGTTTGAAGAGATTAGGATAAAGGACGATGAATCGTTCGATAAATTCTATGCAAAGCTGAATGATATAATTAACTCTAGCTTTAACTTAGGTGAAAGGTTCCCCTAGATCGAAATCATAAGAAAAGTCCTTAGATCCCTGCTCGAGAGGTTTAGACCTAAGGTGACTGCGATAGAAGAGAGAAAGACCTAGATATATCACTTCAAAAGTATGAACTCACTGTTTTTCAACCTAAAAAGGTTAAATCCATCGTCATGAACACCATTAGAAAATAAGAGAACGAGTCCACTGATACTGAGACCCTTAGGGACGACGAAATTGCTTATTTCGTTAAAAAAATTCCAGAAAGTGATGAGGAATAGGAGAATGCTCCCAGGAGCGAAATAGTGAAGTCTCTAGTAAATTCTCGAGAGGCAGACATGAGAAAAACACCTCTAGGACTCCTGTTAAGAAATCTCAATCTGTCCAATGACATGAGTGCAAGGGGTATGGTCACATTAGGAGTGAATGTCCTAATTTGAAGAGGAGTTCGGATATAGAACGTCGTAAGACTGTAGCCGTGACCATGAGTGATGAGGAGTCAGAGACTAGCTCTCAGAATGAGACATCTGATAGTGAGGATGATCAAAATTAAGAAGGTCAACTAAGCCGCCTTGAAACATCTTCAAACTCAAGAAGAGTGTGAAGATGAGACTGACATTGACGAGTCTTATCGTGAATTGTTTGAGGAGAGTCTCAAAATTAAGAAGGTCAACAAAGCCGTCTTGAAAAAAGTGAACGAGCTTGAACTTGAACGTGAAAAATTACTAAGTGATCTTCCGCATTCGACTAGAAAGTTGAGTGAGCTAAAGCTGGTAAATGAAAACTTGGAAATTAAAATTAAATCATTAACTACTGATCGTGATAAATCTAATGTTCAACTCTAATTGTTTATGAGTGGCTCGCAGAAGGTGGACAATCTGCTTGGGATGAACAAGCCTGCTGGAAATAAGCATGGTCTGGGTTATGTTCATGATGGTAATACTACTATAGTACATCTAAGACCACGTTCGTTCTAGCCACTAACAAAGCTCAAAAAATTGTTTACCCTGAACCAAAGGACAAGAATGACTTAGTATCGAGACCTACTAGACAACGTAGGGTAAATCATCCTACTTATTGTGGTGCACTGGGACATACAAGACTTAGGTGTCGTAAACTCGTTACTAGAAGTAACAGACAGGATGTCTCGAGCATAGTTAACTTCCTCCCGAATCAGGTTAGCCATTTAACAGAGATGATGACTCGGTTAACTAAAATCAATTCTACGTCTAAACAAGCTTGGGTTAAGAGAAGTAATCTGGAAGGTCGTGAGCTTGGTCATGCTCTTAAAAGTGAGATCATTCATGGTTCTTCGTGATTTGATCCTTAGGTGCATGCATATGCAGTCCTTTGAGTCCATTCATTTGTGCATGCATCTCATTTATTTGTGCTTTGTTTTATTTCGTGTGTATTTGTTTCTTTTTAAAACTATTTCACCATGTTTGAAAACATCCATGAAATTTTTCTTCAGAAATAGAAATTATCTTTCTACAAATTCTCACAGACAAAATGACTATTCAACAAACATTATCCATTGGTCTAAAAAAAGGAAAATTAGAACCACAGTCCTAACATCACACGCCTCTACCACCTTCATCAAATAAGTTTTGATAGTAGTACGGAAACACTTGACCTACAATAGAACACCATATGAAGTAGTTAATGATGCATTCATGAAAAGTGATTTAAATTCATATATCAACATATGTTCATATCTTCCGAAATGTACGTAACATTTCCCGCGGCTGAGGGATGAAATTTGTTGTCACTAAATGTTGTGATAGGGAGAATGGCACAGCATCAACATGGAATTGTGCAAATATGATATTGGGGCCGACATGGAATATTGTTGAGGTGGCTCAAAATTCATTCCGCCATCAACCATAGTGTTATTACTATTTCTTCATCTCTTAATTGTGCTTAACGTTTCACCGGACTGCATGTACATCAACGTCAATCGATAATTTGTAATTTGAAACAATTGCAAGTAAACAAAAGAACATACATTTGCTTTCTTCGATACCATCTCCAATAGGCTCTTTCTCCAAAGTTTCTTTCACACTCCGTTCCGCGTGTCAATTTCTGATCCAGTATGCTTTCGCTAGCAGTTTTCGATAAACCAGTACAATCATTGCTTACATATGTACTATGATACGAAATGGAAATACTTCCAGAACTTGATTTTGTGGTCATAAGCTCTTTACATTGACATTTTATCCAATCCATTATCGCACGTGATCGCATTTCATCATCTGCAACAAGGTCTGCCACATTCACAAAACTCTTTGACATCGCTTCGTATCTCAGCTGTGCAGGAGTACTAACTAATCCATCGTAGTTTACTGCAACCCTCATGTGTGCTCTCCTAACATCTCTCATCCATCTCCGCAATATGTACATATCTGGAATATGTGTGATGTAATTCCAAATCAGCACTGCGATCGTATACCTGCAAAGTATTTCCCGAAACTCAAACAAATGACAGCTACAAACAATTTCACATTTATCTCTCATGAATAAGACAAGGAACGTTTTTCTTTTATGACATCCTTCATACATAATAGTTTTCCGTACATTGTACGTCGTATGAATAGTTTCTGCAGATGTAGACATGACATCGTAATAAACCTTTCCCTTGAACTCTTCTTGAACTTCCTTCAATTTAGTATTGTGTACACTGACCAAATCTGTTGCTCCATTTCAAATTGTATTGCACACGGTACCATTTGAGAAAACTAGTTACAGCTAAACGTCCATTGCACGTTATTTTGAAATGTTTTATAAATGCTGTAAAAATGATATTTGAAAATCAATGATTATAAAAAATAGTTAAAAAAAAATGTTTATGTGAAATGAACTTTTTATAAAATTCAATTATTTATTTACGTGTATGATAATAATTAACATTAATTTATATATATCATACTATAATTCACTTAATTAATTCTTCAAGTTCATGTATGTACACTTTATATATTTTGGGGGCTGTTCAATTACTCTTGAAATACTACAATCCAATCATTCATGTATGTGCTTGTATACTAATTAACATTAACTTATGGATATATAAAATTTAACATTAAGTCATCAACTTCATGTACACATGTTTTGGGAGCTATTCAATTATTATAGGAATAAATAAATTATTCAAGTTCATGAACACGTATTTATTTTCAAGATTATTCATTTTATCATAAATTATTCTAGGAGTATATAAATTATTAAAGATCATATAATTTGGGAGCTATTCAATTATTATAGGGATAGATAAATTATTCAAGTTCATGTACACTTATTTAATTTCAATATTATTCATTTAATCTATGATATAACACCATTTGTCTAAATGTATATAAATTATTCTTTTTATATATTCATTGATTCAAATTAATTAAATTTCATGTTGGTTCATGTACACCTCATTTATTTAAATGTATATAAATTATTATTTTTCTATTTCTATAAATTCAAATTAATTAAATTTCATGTTGGTTCACTTACACCCCCTTTATTTAAATGTATATACATTATTCTTTTTCTATATGCTGATTCAAATTAATTAAATTTCGTGTTCATGAATCAATTTGATTGTTTTCATACAATTCAATTATTTATTTGCGTGCATGTTTAATAATTAATATTCAATTAAATATATATTGAAAAAGGAAAAGTAGCGTACTATTGAAATAATTAAATTGTAGTAGGGTTACAATCGTCTAGAAAATAATTCTCACTTGATACGATATTTAATATATTATAAATAACTTGAAATCAGCTTGGAACTCTTTCTCCACCTTATTCCTCAGGGTACAGTCGTATTGTTCGACAAACTGTTTCAACGAGGTCTTCGAATACACATATCCATCGAAAAACGCATTCATACTCTCACTTCCCTGTGTTGTTGACATCTTTGCCCAAAAAGTGGTTCTCAAAAAGCAAGAAACCCAACGCCCTATGTTTTCGTATAATCCCGACAGCCTATCATTTTCATGCAAGCCATACGTTTCAATTATCATTATCCAACCGTCTTCAAAATTTTGATTGGACTGTGAATCATACACCAATCCGTGTATAGCCCCGAATATCGAATCCTTATCGACGTGATATCCAAAGTTCTGTAACGGCTTCTTCAAAATATGCCACAAACACCATATATACTTCGTATTTGGAAAAACAATCTGAATCGCATTTTGCATGGCCCTATCTTGATCGGTAATTATTCTATGTTGAGTTTCACCATGTATGCACTGAAGTCATGTCCTAAACAACCCACAAAAGTATCTGTGTCTTCAATCGATACGAAACCACAACCAAGAAGTGTTGACTGTCTGTGATGATTGACGCCAACAAATGGGACGAAAGGCATGTCGCACTTATAGTAAGATACGTGATATCGATCAAAAGTAACCATATCATTAAACTCCTTGTACACCTGCCTACAATGATAATCTGCCCAAAATACATTTCTAAGACCCGACTCCTCTTCAAAATCCATACTAAAGTAAAATCCTGGGCATTGTGCTTGTATTACTGCAGCATCTCCTTCTCCAAGTTGAAGTCGCCTCACTTGTTCTATATAGTTACGACAATCCTTTTCAATGCAAGTCATGTTCTCATATTCACTTGCTTTTACCACTGCAGAGTTGTAACTTTTATGCAATGGAATCCCGACCAAATCATTCACTTGAAGCTTCCATTTCACATGTGCACTCAAACGTCGATTGCATCGATATAACATGGACTTAGAAGGACTTGTTTCATGATTGTGGTCGAGGTGGACCTTGTTAACTCTCCAGTTTCCAAGAATATCAGAAGAGGTAGATATCTTGGCTTTACGACCCATCTTAACTGTTGGTTGTGGTTTCAATAAACCCCTACTATTACCACTTATTTAGCCTTCACGACTATATGTCAATGTTACATATCTCAATACCCTATCGTCCCCCTTTTTCGAATTCCTTTTTTTTTTACTGAAAAATCAACGGTATAAGCATATTTTTTGTAGAACTCATACATATCTTTTCAACTTTAAATAGCATACCCACCTTAGGCACATTTACACCACCTCTCTCTCCCCCTCCCCCACTCTCGATTTTCACATTCGACTACGTTCATGAACTTCGTGACGTTCTCATTATTAGATTCCACCAACACATCATCATGCTCATCTTGCACGTCATCCATACTCTACAAATTAAATAACAATAAAATCAATTTCAACAAAATTTTAAATGACTAATCAAAGACATCTCTCAAATAGAGTACAATATTTCTGCACTTCAAACAATTACTATATTATCATATTTGCTCATAAAAATAAAAAGGCCAAACCAAAACTTCAAACCTTAAACAAAAACCTTGGATGGCCATTAGTGAAATTAACCCATCGATAAATATAGGAAAAATAGAATACCATGTAGAGGTAATTAATAAGGCTACTTTATTAATCACATCCAACACAATCTGCCTCTTAATATTACCAGGGTTCAAAGGTCCGAATCTAACCACCTGGAGCAGTTGGTGTAATAATCTTCAAAAAAAAAAAAAAACTTCTTCCAGTTCTAGATTTTAGGGGCAGTTTTATTATTTTCTCTCAATGGCTGTATTCTATTAGCTATATATATGAGTGAAAAGATAAAAGAAAAAAAAAAATAACTTCTCGCAATTCCATTTTTAGGAGTAGTTTTATTATTTTCTTTCCATGGCTGTATTTTATAAACTATAAATATGAGTGAAAAAAATTAAACCAAATTTTCGAATATGTGAAGAAGATCAATTTTTACCTATTAACACCTCGGCAAAGAGTGTGAAGAACTATTAACACCTCGGTAGGGAGAGTGAAGAATTTGGGGCTATATGATTTTTATCTACAAGGAAAACTGTAGAAAAAATAGAAAATAATTGAGGAAATAAGTTTTGTTTTTGACACTTGCTTAGCTTCCCTCC
>JAVHZT010000274.1:0-13691 GCA_035079005.1 Fraxinus americana | reverse complement strand
CGTTTTAGCTTACTTTTAGGCAAAATCTCGATGCTTACTATCATTAGTCTAAGGGACATGTTAAAGAATATTGTAATTTGTCTTGCTTTATTAGGGGTAGTTTGATCATTTCATTTGTTATGGTTAAAGTCTAGGGAATTGTATTTTATAAATAATCTCTATCACCATTGTATACATTGAATAATATAGCTTTGTTGAATTTAAGATATGCACGCAAGTTCATGATCACCTGAAAGTTTTTCATTCGTCAACCAAACGTGGCAAATCAAATTAAAATATTTTGAGCCCAAGTTTTTCGGTTCCATTATCTTGTCTTTGCCACATGGCACACATATGATATTGCAAAAGAGCATTTTGTGAATGTAATAAAAATATTTTTTTTTTTAATTTAATGAGGAAAATATTTTAGGTAATCAGCGTCAAACGTCCTTATTATTTACCTTTATTATACAAATCGTCCATATCATTTTACTTTCGACATTTGAACCTTCAAATCAATCATTATTCGCGTAAGTGGTCCTTTCATTCCGACTCCGTCCATTTATTATTTTAAATAGACACTCAACGGAAAAGAAAAAATCTCCTTGTTCCCCAATCCCCCCACCCCCTGCCAATCCTCCAAACAAGAAAAAAATATTAAAATTTTCTTGATTTCCACAAAGATAAAGACAGAATTCTGAATGATAAATGAATTATTATCTGTAAAAGCCAAATATAGAGATGAATTATTACCACCATGAAATGGACAAGTTGATAGATGGCACGTGAAGCGGGGGACCATAATCCAACTTATATTTATTGGATGAGCTACCAACTTCAAAAGTTATTTATAAGTCGAAAATTACTTATTTTAAAATTAACTATTGTATTATTTATAATATATTAAATATCACATCAAGTGAGAATTAATTTTTAAACGATTCCAACCTTACTATAATTCAATTATTTCAATAATATCATACTTTCGTTTTTCAATATATATTTAATTTATTTAACCATTTAGTTATTATCGATATACATATACATTTGACATATTCATATAACATGTGTGCTTTCATTTGTGTATGAAATCTCTATTATTAATTTTTAATTAATTAACATTCACATTTATTTAATTAATATTTATTCATTTATGCATTTCATTATTTATATTAATATATGTATGCTAATTAACATCCAGTTTTGCTTAATTTAAAATTAAATAAATGATTTAATAGTTAGTGTCACGTATATACTCCATGATATTAATCCTAAATTAATTAATATTAACACATATTCAACTATCATTTTTACAGCACTTATAAATCATTTCTTAATAGCGTGCAATGCACGTTCAAAATTGCCTAGTCGCTGTCATCACAAATCGGGAAGCGAAAAAGATGAATCACACGGGCGAGAGGGAACAGTCTTCAAACAAACATTTTTTTCAAGTATAAATGTACGCACACCGAATGATATAAAAAAAACCTTTATCTATAAAGATATAAAAAAACAAAAACAAAATCAAAGTGATCAATCATCTAAATAAGCCCCGAATGATGGGTTTAAAAAAAAAAAAAAAAATTTCTACGTACTTATTTTTAACTACATTCACACAATAAAATATTCTATACGTAAATTCAAAAATTTTCCTTATTTTTAAATTTTACGTTCTCCAAAAATTTACTATTCAAAACATTATTTTTTTTTTTTCAAATAATAAACCATAAAACAAGGCTAAATATTTCTACCCCACCGGGAGAAGATGAACAAGTCACTTATAAGTAGCTAATTTTCTTTACTGTTCCCAGACTCATTCGTGGTTCTCTCGAAGGAGATATAGCCCATGTTCGAGCCACATTTAAAAAAAAAATTATCTAAACTCATTTTTAATCTCACACACTCTCAATAAAATAATTTTACACATAAATTCAAATTTTTTCATTCTTTTTAACCACACGTTCTCCAAGAAATCATCGTTACAACATTCATGTTTTTACCAAAAATGCGGCTCACGTGCGTTATATCTATGATGACAAGTTCTCACGAGGCCTTGTGCAGATGGGAACTTTCTATTATAAAAAGTGGCATAGTGTTGGCTACTAACCTCGCAGAAATATCGATGGATCTTCGACAATGGCTGGAGGAACGCTTCCTGCTGTCCATACTGTTTGCATCAATATTACTGGTGCTCGGGTTACAGATTTTCTCACACAAGAACTTCAATAAACGAAATCTCAAAAAGCCCCCAAGCCCTTCAAAACTTCCCATCATCGGCAACCTCCATCAACTTGGCAACATGCCACACCTCTCTCTTTACGATCTATCAAAGAAATTTGGCCCCATCATTAGCTTACAACTTGGTCAGATCCCAACGGTAGTGATTTCATCAGCAAGAATGGCGAAGGAAGCAATCAAAGACCATGATCTTGCACTTGCAAGCCGACCCCAGCTATTTTCTGCCAAACATCTTTTCTATAACTGCACCGATATCGCCTTTTCTCCATATAGTGCTTACTGGAGGCATATACGAAAAATCTCCATATTAGAGCTACTAAGCGTGAAGAGAGTCCAATCCTATGGCTTTGTACGAGAAGAAGAAGTTGCTCGTCTGATTCAGCGTATTGCAGAATCATACCCTGGTACCACCAACTTATCCAAGATGCTCGCACTCTATGCAAATGATGTTCTTTGTCGTGTAGTGTTTGGTAGAGATTTCTCAGAAGGGGGAGAGTATGATCGGCATGGATTCCAAAAGATGCTTGAGGAATATCAAGAATTACTCGGTGGATTTGGCATCGGTGACTTCTTCCCTTCTATGGAATTTATGCACACATTGACTGGAACAAAATCACGACTTGTACACACTTTTAGACGCTTCGACCAGTTTTTTGACGATGTGATTAAGGATCATCTAAGTCACAATAACAAAAAAGATCACAAAGACTTTGTGGATGTCTTACTTGAAGTACAGAAGAATGAAGATGTTGAAACGCCTCTCACCATGGATAATGTTAAAGCAATCCTCCTGGTCAGTGACTACCTTTTATGCTTCTTACAATTCTGCACAGTTAAGCTTGCGTGCAGGCATTCTTTGACTCGATTTTAATTGTCACTGCAGGACATGTTTGCTGCGGGAACTGATACAACCTTCATTACATTGGACTGGGGAATGACAGAGCTCGTGATGAACCCAAGAGTACTGGAAAAGGCACAAGCTGAGGTAAGAAGCATAGTCGGGGAAAGGAGATTTGTATCAGAAAGTGATTTGCCCCAGTTGCACTATATGAAAGCTGTTGTTAAAGAAATCTTCCGATTGCATCCTCCTGCACCGGTACTCGTTCCACGAGAATCCATTGAAGAGATTACCCTTGGCGGGTATACTATTCCTGAAAAAACAAGGATTTTCATCAATGCTTGGGCTATAGGCAGGGACCCAGAATCATGGCAAAATCCGGATCTGTTTGAACCAGAAAGATTCATGGGTAGCAATATTGATTTCAAGGGGCAAGATTTTGAGCTAATACCTTTTGGCACAGGCAGACGAAGCTGTCCAGCTATTGCATTTAGTTCTGCAACTGTTGAGCTTGCTTTGGCACAACTCCTTCACAGCTTTGATTGGAAGCTTCCCACTGGTGTTCAAGTTGAGGATCTCGATATGACGGAAGTTTTTGGCATTACCATGCATAGGTCATCCCCACTAATTACAGTGGCCAAACCATACTCTTCTGAGATCAAGAGCTCACAACTTTAAAGTAAGATGAATATCAATAAAGGCAAACAATAAAAATTTCTGTCAAAGGTTTTCATGTTGTAGATGATGAGAACAATCTCGTATGTGAATCAGGAGAAACCCCAATGTTGTCAAGATGATTGTCTTCATACATTATGTCAAAACTCAGATAGAGAAGAACAATGGATTAAAAACCGAGTCCAAAATTTAAACATGCTCAACACTCCATCTTCACTGTCCAAAATTATGGAGACTTCTGCTACAGAGAAGAATATGAATACACAATGACCTGCTGCTACAGAGAAGCATCACGAAAGAGCCAAAAACTAGAACCGAAGTGAAAATGAGCATTAATAATCAACTCATACTAGAATTCAACTACTGCTTGACATGAAAATCAACAATAAGGGCAGAACTTTGCGTAAAATTGATGCACGGGATAAATTCTATTAATGTTTGAGTATGCTAACATGAATCAATCCACCAACGAGAACATACACCTAAAAACAAGATTAATGGCACAATTGAGATTTGAAGCAGAAGATACTATTTCTCAATGCCTTTCTTTTACGCCTAAGTATTTTTTAATGGTTTTTGCTTGGGTGTACAGATGGGGTTCAACTGAACCCCACAGACACTCACATAAGGTGGGTCCCCGCAATAAAAAAATTACCCCAGCCCCCCCAGCCCCCTGACCATGTGCGTGTGTGTGGGGGTTTTGTTGAACCCCATCTGTACACCAAGCAAAATTCTTTCTTTAATTTCCATTTAAACTGGAAAATAAAACTAATAACAGCTTAGGGCCATCAGAAGCATTTAAATGAGGTCTGCGACCATAAAAGCAGATGTGCATCTCGTTTCACACACCAAAACTGAAATTTCTAAACAAACAATTACTAGTACACCCTGGCATGATTCCTAATATGAGAGTCAAAATATGGAGAAGCGCCCATATGATTCTATAGACTTCTTTTAAGAATTCCAATATGGAAAACGAAAGGATGGCTTGTAATTTTGTTGTATTGTCAATTATCATTTCAATGATCAATTTCTCTCATAATAATATATATACTACCTAGTATCGTCATGTTATCATCCTATTTTGCATTGTAATAGTCTTGACAATTGTGTTCTATGTGAATTTGATATTAGAGCAAGTCATATTCCTTTGGCATACAAATTCGTGAAGCTTTGATAAGTGTTCAAGTTCAAACAAAAAAAAAATAGTATTGTTGTCCTCCAAAAAGTCAACGCCAACATTCTTTCACATAATACTTAGTCAATACCTCCAGGGCAAAACTAGAATAAAAGAAGGGGAATTTGGCCATATAACCTCCCTAAACAGTGTATTTGGTTAAATGGCCTTTGACCAATGATAAAAACAAATAACAAAATGTAAAATATTTTACTTGACAAAATTCTCCTCTAATTGTTAACATAATATCCTTCATTTTTTCTCATTTTATTCTCTTCCACCTTAAAACCCTAATTTCTATTTTTTTTTTTTTTTTAAATAACGTCTTCTTCTTCTTCCCATTTTCATCTTCTTCAATTTTAGGTTCTCAAGATTACAATCACCTATTTCTTCTCTTCCATCTTCATTCTTGCTACCCTAAAATTATGTTTGTTATCATATTTTTCACTTGTTTTGGGTATCTTGTGAGTATTTGAACAAGAGCTTGATTAGCATATCATCTACATTGAAAAATCACACACTTGAAGAAAGAAGAAAGAAGATATAGTATTAAATAATATTTAGTTGCTATTATTTTCGTATTTAGTGTGGGTTTTGTATTGTTTGCAATCATTGGATAATATTAACACACCAGCTGCTAGCTAAAATGTAAAACGACACTCCAGTCGTTATCTGCAACGTAAAATGACACTATAGTTGTTATCTGCTGTAGTTCGATTTTTTGAACGAGATGACCTCTAATAATGTCAATTCTACCGTTGTTTGTCACGTAATCATCATTTAAGACTTTCTTAAGTTAAAGGGTCCAATACTCGAGGTCGTGGTGAAAAAGAAGCAAAATACTGAAAAAAAAAATCAACAGAATGACACAAGTGTCGTTACTGGTCACATATGTCGTTTTGTCGATAAACATGAGTATGAGCAGCCACGAACAGTCCGAACCCCGGTATTCGATAAGTTTAACTCTTTTATGTTGCAAGATGGAGGTGTCGTTTACAAAATTTGAGAGATACACTCGTTTACAAAATTTGAATGACACTTGTGCCGTTATGTATTTTATACAAGTCCATGGAATGACACTTGTGTTATTACTAATATTGAAAAAATATGAGAGAACACAGTTATGACAATAGACTGTTCCTCATAACGACACAAGTGCCGTTACTGTTACTATAACGACACAAGTGTCGTTACTGTTACTATAACGACACTTGCGTCGTTCTACCCATAAACACGAGTATGGGCGCCCAAGACCTCTCTAAACCTCGTTAATTAATAATTCGAACTCATTTACATTGAAAGATGGACATGCTCCCGCCCCGCCGCGCCCTGCCCCGTCCCCCCTCCTACCCATAAAAAAATAATTAGCTACAAATTAAAAATAAAAAAATAGTCAATTTGAAATTTTTGAAAAAAAATATTTATATATAAACGGGGCAGGAAACGGGGCAAGCCCGGGCCCCTAACCCGCCCCGCCCCACGCGGTGGGGGAGTGGTGGGGCGAGGGTGCCCCGCCCCGTTGCCATCTCTAGGACATGCCATTATTTTGTTATAAAAGTCCATGAGAACGGCACTTATGTCGTTACTGAAATTGAAAAATCTGAGAGAACGACACAAGTGTCGTTATGACAATAGACAGTTGGTTCTTCAGAACGGCACAAGTATCGTTACTGTTACTATAACGAAGCTTGTGTCGTTCTATAAATAAACACGAGTATGGGCGTACACGAGTAAAATGCTTGAGGTCGTAGCAGTGGAAATGAATCAAAATATCTCAGAATCATCATAATGGCACATGTGCAGAAAATCAAGATAGACATGCCGTGCAGAAAATTTAAGAAAAATGGATTGTTTCTTATCTTTGTTAAAGAAAATACAATTATAAATATTTTTCAAGCTAGATTGTGTAAGTTAAATGTTTATAGGTGTTCATAAGAACGATAGAAGTTCTGTTACAGGAGTTAATCAAAAAGAAAGACAAGAACGACACAAGTGTCGTTCTGCCTCTGAACAAGTGTATTAAGCGCTACAATCTTTCCGAGCCACGATAATCGATAAGCTGAACGCATTTTGGTTACAGGATGGGCACGCCTCTTACAAAATTCAATAGATATGGTCATTACTTTATAAAAAAGAAAGACGAGAACGATACAACTGCCGTACGGTTTAGAAAACGGCACAAGTGTCGTTTTGCCTCTGGACAAGTGTATTAAGCGCCACGATCCTTCCGAGCCACGATAATCGATAAGCTGAACAAGTGTATTATGATGTGTAAATGAATTTCAATAAGAACGGCACTAGTGTCGTTACTGTCATGAAAACGACACTTGTGTCGTTCTGCTTGGGAAGATAACATTTATTTGTACAAATATAACGATAATGAGAAAGACACTTGATTAAATATTGAGTCATGAAAATAAAAGCAAATTTAACGGCACAGTGTAGAAAAGACACTTGTGCCCTTACTGATATGAAAAGGGCACAAATGTCGTTATGCTGTGTGAATGAATTTCAATGAGAACAGTACTAGTGTGTTTTCACCATTTCATACCTTATATCCTATATCAATTACACCATTAGTTGTCACACAATCAACATTTTCATCCTTCATAGGTTAGTTGTTTTGAACAGGGCACAAGTGTCGTTCTGGCTCTAAAATCGATTTTGAAGAGTTGTGACCCGTCCAAAACACAATAATGATGAGTTGAACTCATTTAAGTTGTAGGCTGAACACGTCGCTTACAACATTTGAAGTTTATGCTCATTACTTAATCAAGAGGAAAAAAGAAAATGACACAACTGCCGTTACTGTTTTGAAAACGGCACAAGTGTCGTTCTAGCTCTAAAATCGATTGTGAAGAGCCGCGACCCGTCCAAACCACGATAATTGATAAACTGAACCCATTTAAGTTGTAGACTGGACACGCCACTTACAAAAGTCGTGATATATGCTCATTACTTGTACTTTGAAACGAATCTAGACTAAAACTTGTGTTTTCACCGATTGATACCTTATATTCTATATCAATTCCACCGTTAGTTATCATACAATCAACATTTTCATCCTTCTTAGATTGGGGGGTTCAATACTTGATGTCATTGCCTTGAAAAGCAGCAAAATATTGAAAAAATCTACAGAACGACACAAGTGTCGTTTAACGGCACAAGTGTCGTTCTGCCACTAAAATCGATTTTGAAGAGTCGCGACCCGTCCGAACCACGATAATTGATAAACTGAACCCATTTAAGTTGCAGGTTCAACATGCCGCTTACAAAATTCTTGAGATACGCTCGTTAATTATGTTTTTCTAACGAATGTAGATAGTGACTCGTGATTTAACCAACTCAATATCTATAATCGATGTCAATTCCGCCGTTGTTTGTCACACAATAAACATTTCTGATTTTTCTAAGGTAGGGAGTCCAATGCTCGAGGTCGTTGCAATGGAAATGAAGCAAAATATTGGAGGAATCAATAGAACGACACAAATGCCGTTACTGGTCACATGTGTCGTTCTGTTGATAAAAAAGAGTATGAGCAGCCACGAACCGTCCGAACCTCGGCATTAGATAAATTGAACCCATTTAAGTTGTAAGATGGAGGTGTCGTTCACAAAATTTGAGAGATACGCTCGTTACTTATATTTTCTAACGAATGTATCTAATACCTTGTGCTTTCACCAACTCAATATCTATAATCGATGTCAATTCCACAGTTATCTGTCATACAATCAACATTCCTAGTTTTCTTAAGGTATGGGGTCCAATGCTAATGGTCATTGCGATGAAAGTGAGACAAAATATTGAGGAAATCAACAGAACGACAGAAGTGCGGTTAAACGTTTCAAGTGTCGTTCTGCCAATAAACACGATTTTGAAAAGCCCACGACCGTCCGAGCCACGATAATCGATAATCTTAACTCATTTAAGGTGCGGACTGGACATGTCGCTTACAACATTCGAAAGTTATGCTCATTAATTTCAAACGAATCTAGACCAAGACTTGTGATTTTACCGTTTGATACCTTATTTTCTATATCAATTACACTGTTAGTTATTACACAATCAACATTTTCGACATTCTTAGGTTAGGAGGTCCAATCCTTGAGGTCATTCCCTTGAAAAGTAGCAAAAAACTTGAAAAATCAACAGAACGACACAAGTGTCATTCTGTCTCTAAACAGGATTTTGAAGAGCCGCGACCCGTCCGAACCACAATAATCGATGAATCGAACCCATTTAAGTTATAGACTAAACACACCGCTTACAAAATTCTTGAGATATGCCAATTACTTGTACTTTCAACCGAATCTAGAGTAAGACTTGTGTTTTTACCGATTGATACCTTATATTCTATATCAATTCCACCGTTAGTTGTCACGCAATCAACATTTTCGTCCTTCTTAGGTTGGGGGTCCAATCCTTAATGCCCTTGCCTTGAAAAGTAACAAAATATTAGAAAAATCTACAGAACGACACAAGTATCGTTCTACCACTAAAGTCGATTTTGAAGAGTCGCGACCCTTCCGAACCACAATAATCGATAAACTGAATTCATTTAAGTTGCAAGATGGAGATATCGTTTACAAAATTTGAGAGATACAATCGTCACTTATATTTTCTAACGAATGTAGATAGTGACTTGTGATTTCACCAACTCAATATCTATAATCGATGTCAATTCCGCCGTTGTTTGTCACACAATCAACATTTCTGATTTTCCTAAGGTAGGGAGTCCAATGCTCGAGGTTGTTGCGATGGAAATGAGGCAAAATATTGGAGGAATCAACAGAACGACACAAGTGCCGTTACTGGTCACGTGTGTCGTTCTGTTGATAAACATGAGTATGAAAGGCCAAAAACCGTCCGAGCCTCGGTATTCGATAAATTGAACTTATTTAAGTTGCAAGATGGACGTGCAGTTTACAAAATTCGAGAGATACGCTCATTACTTAATCAATATGAAAGTGAAAACAACACAAGTGTTGTTACTGTTACGAAAACGACACAAGTGTCGTTACGTATACAATACAAATAATTGATGCCGTGTATATTTTGAAATTAATTGATATAAATAAATAATATTTAATTTTTGAACATCATTTCTATATTTTTTAGGTAAAATATTCAAATCGACACATATGAATAGAACAATTTGTGCTTTCACCATTTTTATAATATAAAATCTATATCATTTCAATCGTTATTTGTGACATAGTCAATTGTTCTGTATTATATATGTTAGGAAATCTATTATTAGAGTTCATTTCATTGAAAAAATAAACTACAGAAGATAACGACGGTAGTGTCGTTTTACGTAGCAGATAACGGCTGGACTGTCGTTCTATATTCTAGTTAACAATTGGAGTGTTGTGATCATTCAATAGATCCTGGCAACACAAAAAACAAGCTAAATAGGTCAACAACACCAACTAAACGTATGAGACTTCTAAAAATACATTTATTTTTTCTTCAAATATAGTAGAGATTTCAATGTACATAATATGAAAATCAAGAATCTTGTTCAAATACTCAAAATATTGGAGAAGAAATGTGAAGAATAGAATAGATAATAAGATTTTAGGTAGCAACCACATGGAGACGTCGATGTGTTTTGGAGACGGATTGAAGATATTTTTTTTTTTTTTTTTTTTTTTGATCGGAAGATTGTAAAAGAAAGGAAAGGTTGATTGAGGAATTTAATTGGATTCAAAGGGGTGTTTGGGTATTTTCCATGGTGAGGGCATTTTGGATATTTGATATTGTTTATTTATTGTTTTTTATAATTGAAGGTCATTTGGCCAAGAAATATTGAGATGGGATTTTTTAACCAAAATCATTGTTTGATTGGGCTTTTTAACAAAGACTCCCATAAAAGAATCACAGCCCCCACACAAATCTGCCCCTGAATACCTCTACCATCCTCAACATCCATAGCCACCCTCACATACACCGCCAATCCACCATTAAATGCCTAACCCAAAAGACAACAGCAACCAACATCAAATTCAACTGCCAACATGCTTCTTTACTCTTTTTGTTTATTCATATTCGTAAAATAAAAAAATGATGAAATTGTTCTGCAATCTTACTTTTGTTCTCTGCATTCGTTTCCTTGTCTATACGAAAAAAAAGTAAAAAGACTATTGTTCAAGAGTTACTCTTCATCGATATTGTATACAAGATATTGTTCATCCTAGAAAAAAGATTTTTTTTTCTATTTCTTTTGATGGAACTGTTTACCGATTAAGCAAAATTTTGACTTAAATTAGTTCATTATTGTTCTTAAAAAAAATTGTAACACAACTGCTATTGTATTGATTGTTAGCCCCCATTTGACCCCCATTATTCCCCATTAAATTATAATTCATTTTTCTCTCTCTTTTTGTCAACCACACATTTTCCAATAAAATAATATTACACGTAAAACCAAAAATATTTCCTTTTTTTAAACCACATATTCTCCAAAAAATTACTATTCTTATCATTTTAATTTGGAATAATGGGGGCCAAACGGGGGCTTATTTAGTCGCACTACACGTACAAAAAAGAACTCCCAAATGTTTTATTGATGAGGTGGCAGGTAAGGCCATTAAAAGGGAAAAAAAGAAAAGTTAGAAGGAGACTCGTTCCTTCCATTTTTAATTCCCATTCATTCCTCCGTTTGAAACCTTAGGAATCGCCTGGGTTGTAAACCATCTCCGCCCGAAGCTATCTTTCTTTCCCTTTTCCTCGATTTTAAACTTTTGAAACATGGATCGCCCGAAACAGTCAGCAAGATAAACAACAATATCACTGATTTCCACTTCGTGTTATCACCACCGTCCACAAACGCCGCACTCATCTCTACCTTCGACCATCAGCTCAATCCGCAGTCGTCGCACTCATATCCACCTTCGGCCTACGACGTTACTTTGCGGGTATGATAAATCATCACAAATTCAAGGCGGTCGATTTCAAAATAATGTATTTCTCACATGCTTATGATACCGTGTCAATATTCTATATGTCAATATTCACATTATCACATCTACGATAAATTCAATATGTATTTCAAAATTATGTATTTCACACTACAATTTATTCAAGCTTTACTTTGTGGATACAAATACTTTGTAAAATATGAATGCATATGTGGAATTGGTGACATTTGGTAGAAGATATGCTACTTGTCCTGCCCAGTAATGGTAGAAGAACACTGCTGGTTCAGGTGCTGATGTTTAGAATAGATGAAATAGGTGAAGTTGCTTTGAAAACTATGGTTGTGACAAAATAAATGTATGTCCATTTTCTTAGTGTGTGTAGTAATAACATCTGATTGTTGTTATTGCTTCCTATCTAGGATGAGAGGTAGAAATGTCGTTGTTTGTCACGGCTGTAGAAGCACAGAGCACTTCTTTAGGGATTACCTGATGAAACGGCGATGCCCATGATGTGCACATGGATTGCAAAAATATTTTGAGGTTGAAAGGGAGACCGAGAAAAATGGCGATTATTCAAAACGTGCAGTAAAAATTGTGGTTATTTTAATTGGGTCGTAAATGAAGAATCAAGTGGTGAATCGAGTACTATAACTGAAGCGGTAAATCCTGCAGCCATCGAGGAAGTCGAAGATTTGCCAACAATGTTCGACAGCCTAGCTCGAATAGCCAAAAAAAAGACATCGAGATTTCGTTGAACAACACATTTCACAAGGGGAAAGGAAGTGCCGAAGTGAATGGAAAAGCAAAGGCCCTTGCTTGATCAGCATTTCACATTGAACGATTTCGTTCAATTACGCTTGTAATAAAAAGATTGCTATTATGGAACTACGTATTTGCTATCAAAAAATTGGTGTAAAACTATGGTCTTTTAATTACATATTTGAGTTATCTTTGGTAGAAGTAACTTAGCAAAGTAATGCAGCCCAGGCACTTCTCTTGGAAATAGCTCAAACCTCTAGATATTCCATATGAACAAAATTGATGATGTTGTTGAGAGAATAAATTTATTTTTGGTCTATTTGAGAATCCAAGAGCTAATCCCACATTTCTTTTCTAAGTAAATCAATTTACAAAGTGCAAAATTTATAGCATGTACTCTTGAAGAGAAAACTACATACTTACATCTGACAGTAAAAAAACTCATGAAGTTTCTTCCATTTTCCTAGACTAGAATCCAAGTACCTTGACAGGGACAGAAATTGCACCCATGCACAATTTATATTGAATAGCGAAGTGAAGAATCCCATTTACAAATAATCTAAACAATGTAATTAGACCATATATATAATTAAACAATAATACTCCGAATTGCGAACATAACAAAGCAAAAGAAATAGTCAGGTTCAAGCTCATAATCATTATCATAAAGTTTAATCAATCTTGGCTAAATTCTCTGGAATGCGAACATAACAAAACAGTAACTCTACACTGGAAGTTCATAATTCAATCAATCTTGCCCAAATTTGAGGGTGCCTTCATCATGCCTTCAAATTCCATGACATCGATGTGAATCGACATCATTGGCAGATTATGGGGGACGGTGTTGGAACGGTGGTCTTGCATAATTAGTTCACATAAGGATGTCAATTTACACTCGCAGATTTCAAGAATATTGTACCATGTTAAACAAAGTAATAGAAACATCATTTTTTCTCAATCGTTCGCTGAATGAACTGAATGCATAATCCATTTTTTAGGAAGCATGTACACGATAAACAGAGCTAGAAAAAATGCCAATTTACTTGAACAACATCGAAGCTCATTTGACCAATTTTGATAACTGTGCATCCTAGATGCGATA
>JAVHZT010000273.1:0-14342 GCA_035079005.1 Fraxinus americana | reverse complement strand
GTGAGATATGGATTATATGGAACAACCCAACGATTATCTAAATTTTTGCCTCTGACTTTGACAACTATTCCATTGTTTGAACGCCTATATATTGGAAAGCAATCATTTCCAACGGTTGTAGCAGATGCGTAATTCTTTGGATAATTACTTTTGCAACAACCATTTTTTTCATGCAAACATTTGATGGGTTGAAAACTCCACATGGTCCATGCATCATATGCTTTACAACAGCGTTATGCAAGTGTAAGTTTGCATTTTTATCAGGTATCTCTGCTGATACGATCTCGTCAAAAGATTCTGGCGCATAGACCTTCCAATCCTTTTGTAAGATAATTAAGAAATGCGCATGTGGAAGACCTCTCTTTTGATGCTCAATGACGTAGACATATGCTGAGACTTTACCAATATTTTTCTCTTGAATAATTGATCCTTTAATTCTTCTAATTTTGCACGAAAGACTCGAGCAACCAAATATGGTCGATTCTGACCCTCCTCTTGTGGATTTAGTTCATTTGTAATTTCTTTCCAGTTTGGATTGCATGTCATCGTTAAGAAAATGTCCGGTTTTCCGAAGCGTTGAACTAAAGCCATTGCTTCCATATATCTTTTTCTCATGTCTCTTGGACCTCCAAAAAATGATGAAGGCAGTATAATCCGTTTTCCAACATTAGAAGCGTTTCTTTCCCCAAGCGTAATTGTATCAACAATACCTTGATATAACTCTAATCGAATATGTTGTTGCTGCTTCCTAAAATAATCCAATCTTGACGTCTCGATCTTAACATACATATCTACTACAAATTGTTGCAATAGTCGACCAGGAAAGCGTGAATTGATCTGGCATTTTCTCTGATTTGCAATTTGTAGCAATAATATTCACGGCATAAAACAGCTGGGTCCTTCCTTCTTCTGTTTAATGCTACAAAAGTTGAATGTGAATGAAAGGTTACTGAGTTGAACGTGCATACTAAATGAAATTTTTGAGTATTAATAATACAATCTAACCTATTTGTTCTCTTGCAAGTAATTCTTCTGCGGTCTCTAATTGTTCAGGATTTATTGATTGGTTTGTTTCGTTATATGTAGATCTCCTCCCTCTACTGACCCTTTGAATCCCTTGATGCCAACCAACATCGCCACATGGAAATAACAATGGATATTGTAATGGATCGTAACACCCGAAATAGTACTAAACTATATGACTTCCACCAGAATGGTTAAAGACAGAAATGTTACGTCCTCTTAGTTGATCTTCACCATCATTTTCTACCCATATTGCTGCAACTTGTGAACACGTGGGAGCATTGAATACACGTTGATCTAGGCCAGCATATGATCTTATATGAATTATTCTATTTTCCAAATTTGGAAAATCACCAAGAGAGCGAAAAAAAAAACAGAGTATGGATTGATGCGAAGAATATCGATGAGTTGAGTTACAATTGATGGATCCATTCTATTTGAATCATAAATGCGATTTTCTAATTCATGTTCTGTATAATAGAAATACAACTGGAGATAAGAAGGATGACCATTTGAAGGAATCAAATCATTGATATAGTGATAGATCTGTCCCTGAGTTCTGAAAGTGCAGATTTCTCTATTTCTCCTGCAAAGATCTTTATCAAATTTCACTCCGAACGATGTGAAAGCGAACTTGTTATTATAAGTTCGAATGTATGTCCTGAAATGTGCAGATTCATCTGTGTTGCAGGTAAACAACGAATAAAGCTTATCAGGAACATCGTTTGTGGCTAAAGAAATTGTTCCATCAGCACAACAGAAGCCAGTCGTTTCAAGGTGGAATCGCTTTACTTTACAATGTATGCAACTGGGTACTAATGGCAGAGAATATGCTTCATATGGCACTACCTTGATCAATTGTCTAAATCCGATAGAAACGTGATGCGACCCACCTATTTGGTTGAAAAATGAAAATAACGCAACATAAGCAAGCTTTTCACGTTGTTTGAATTATCTGAGTAAGGATATTGCTTTGATGCAGTACCAATATTTGATTACTGAATTGAAAGAACCAACTAATTTTACATTTGTTTCTTACCCCTAGAAGGTGTCGGCATATTTGTATCATAGCTCGACTCCTCTCGAGCGACATATGGATCCTATTTGTATAATACATTCCAAAATCTCAGACGAAAAGAATAGAATGATGGTTGAATAAGAAATAGAGAAAAATGATTGGAGGAGAACCTCTTTGGATAAAGAGTTGATTAGAAGATTTGGAGACATTATTTGAGGATGAATTTGTCTCCGAATTAATGTTTCTGATCTTTCACACCAGGAAGAATACATACTTCACGACACGAATCCTTTTCGACGATATCAATATGAACAACGGTGTTTATTTGTCTCTTTGATGCCTTTTCAATAACACCAATGTTGTCTGTATATTGGACATCATTATTTGAATATCGAGCAGTCGACGTAGTCGTTTATTCGCCACTGGATGTATCGAAATCATTTATACGAATGGAGTTCCTTTTCGATGCTTTTTGTTCGGCATATCTTTCTCTTCGTTTTCTACGAATCTCCTCCTTTTTCTCTTCTGAAAAATCTCTATATGGGATTCTCATCTTCAAAGAATAGTTCACACGTTTAAATTTGATGGCTTTTACAGTTTCACGTAGGTATTCTTCGAGGCGAGTGGAAGTGAATAACGATTAATTCAAAAAGCTTCATAATTACAAATTAATATTTACCCCCCACTTATTTCTTGTTTACACTGTAATTATCAAATTCATTTTACTTCGACTGTTGAATTCAAGATTTTGGTTATTCATTTTCCTCTACTTTTTGATAAAAACAGATTTCAATTACAAAAATATTAAATCATTAATTATTTAATTAACAAAAAATTACATCTTTATTAATAAAAAATTAATTCTTAAACAAAACTATTAAATATAAGTCACATAAAACATGCAATTATAATTTAAACTAATTGATGGTGGCGAGTTTACCTCAATTTTCGCGAGACCCGTGAAAAGTGAAGCGAACAGGAAAGCTCAATCTCATATTCGTCCGTACGTTTCGTCTACCCAAAACAGAAAATAAGTTTCAATTAGCATTTGTAAATTTTAAAATTTTAAAATGATTGAATAGGATTTAGGGACTTAATTGAAAATTTATTCAAAACGGAAATTTAAAAGTGTAAGGACTGAAATACACTTTTTGAAAATTTGTGCACTAACAGTGGGAAACAACAACTTCAGCAACGGTTTTCTCCAAAACATAAACTTTCGGGCTGAAACAAATACTTCAAACAATAAAAATAAAGCTCAGGGGTTTAATTGAAAATTTATGAAGCTCAAATTGAAAATTCAAGGGCTAAAAGTAAAATGTTCTAAATAACGGGACTGACTTCAGCAAAACAGAAACTCCAGGGACAGTTTCACAAATAACAGAAACCTTTGGGACCGAAATCAAACACCTTTTAAAAATTGGGTTTCAGGAGCAATTACACAATAAAAATCAAAAAAATAAAAACACTCCTTCTTTCTCTCCCCAATAATCGAAACAGAGCCAAGAGGACAGGCGACGGAGGGCGCTTCGCCGAGTTCGAGTTCGGGCTCGGGTTCAGTCTCATTGGTTGATGGCTTTTACAATTTTATGAAGGTATTAATTCAAATAATTTTATAATTACGAATTAATATTTACCCCCCACTTATTTCTTCATTACACTGTAATCACCAAATTCATTTTACTCCGACTGTTGAATTCAAGATTTTGGTTGTTAATTTTCCTCAAGTTTTTGATGAAAATAGATTGCAATGACATCTACAAGGTTCTTCTATTAGTTTTTTGTGGTCTGAAACATTCACGTAAAATTTCTCCGGATAACTTTCGGTGATACAACAATTTTCGTAAAGATTATAATCCTATCTATTTTAAAACTCATGCATTAAACTATATAAATTACGTAAATTCACATAAAACATGCAATTATAATTTAAACTAATTAATGGTAGCAAGTTTACCTCAATTCTCTCGAGTTCCGTGAACAGTGAAGCGGGTAGAAAAGCTCAATCTCGTATTCGTCCGTACGTTTCGTCTACCCAAAACAGAAAAAAGGTTTCAATTAGTATTTCGAAATTCTAAAGTTTTAAAATGATTGAATAAGATTTAGGGACTTAATTGAAAATTTATTCAAACCGGAAATTAAAAAGTGTAAGGACTGAAATACACTTTTTGAAAATTTGTGCACTAACAGTGGGAAACAACAACTTCAGCAACGGTTTTCTCTAAAACACAAACTTTAGAAATTTGAAACAAATACTTCAAACAATAAAAATAAAGCTCAGGGGCTTAATTGAAAATTTATGAAGTTCAAATTGAAAATTTAAGGACTAAAAGTAAAATGTTCTAAATTACGGGACTGACTTCAGAAAAACAGAAACCCCAGGGACAGTTTCACAAATAACAGAAACCTTTGGGACCGAAATCAAACACCTTTTAAAAATTGGGCTTCAGGGGCAATTACACAATAAAAATCAAAAAAATAAAAAATAAAAACACTCTTCTCTCTCTCCCCAATTATCGAAACAGAGGCAAGAGGAGACGCGACGGAGGGCGCTCCACCGGGTTCGGGTTCCGGCCTCTCCGACGGTATTCTGGCTGGAAAACGGTCGGGTAAGCTGGGTAAGTTCATGGGTCCTCCCGTTTCTTGGTTCTTCAAGCTGTTTGGGGTGGATTTTGGGTAGAAGATGGGTTGTCCAGTTTGTGTGGAATGGCTGTTGGTGTGAATTGGTGCCGATTTTGGGTTGGAAAGTGAAAGATGGGTTGCCGAGTTTGTGTAGAATGGCTGTTGGTGTGAATTGGTGTCGATTTTAGGTTGGAAAGGGTGATTTCGTGGTTCGGTTGAGAATGAATGGTGGTGGTTGCGATTTTGGCTCATTCGCTGGACGTGGATTGCAGTTCGGTTTTCTGCGTGATGGGTGTGGTTGTCGATGTTTGGGTTGGAAATGGTGGTTTCGTGGTTCGGTTGAGAATGAATGGTGGTGGCGGCGATTTTGCCTACTTGGCAGGACGTGGAATACAGGTCGGTTTCCTGCAAATTGTGTTTCTCATCTTTACAATTTGGTGGAATCATCACCTTCTTACTACGCCGAATTTGCTGAAATCTCTGGAATGGAATCACAGGCAATTGTCAACTACGAAATCTCTGGAATGGAACAGGCAATTCTCAGTTACATTACATATACTTCCATTCAACAGCCTTAAGCCTCTTCGGTTCCTAACCTGATAGAAGGTAAATGGCTGCCTTAATTGCTACTGTTTTGTTTCATTGCCACTGTTACCGTCCCCTTAGACACCGTTAGGCACTTACTGTTCCATTTCACATACCCACGCCCTTGGAAGAACAATTTCTGTTACTATTCCGTTTCACACCGTTTCATAGGCACTTATAATATATATATATATATATATATATATATATATATATATATATATATATATATATATATATATATATATATATATATATACGTAAATGATCTAATGAGCACCGGTGCTCATCTTATCCTAAGCACCGATGAGTTGGCACATTAATTCCTTGGTGGATTGGAATTCACAAAATCTTTATTCACCAATGAATTAATGTGCCAACTCATCGGTGCTTAGAATAAGATGAGCACCGGTGCTCATTAGATCATTTCTGTATATATATATATATATATATATATATTTTTCTCTCTTTTTGCAAGTTAAGGTATTTGATATTTATGGATTATAGATCATTTCAGTAATCAGATAATAATATCATGAAAATGTCTTTCTACGAGAAGAAATTACCGGAGATGGGAATTGTACATCAGTTGTATTATATGTACATAATTATTTACATATACATGATATGATGAAATTGTTATATATTTATACTATAAATATAATATGTGAAAGAAATAATTAATTAAGATAAAGTGCCCAACTGGTGAAAAGTGTGGAATTTGTGTGGGAGGTCAGGGGTTCGAGCCACGCCTCACGCATTATATTAAAAAGTCTTTGATTGGGCATTGGGCTCTTGGGCTTTATTGATTCTAATAAAATATTTATTATTTTTTAATTATTTTCAGAATTATTTAATGGGTCAACTAGCCAGTAAAATCTAACAGTTTTAACTGCCCATTTTTAATATCCATTACCATAGGCCATCACATCTGCAACTTAATGCTAGATCATGGTGGAAGATGTTACATCTCTTCATGCCTATATAAACACACTTTTGGGTATTAGAAAAAGACAACAAAAACGAAATTGTCTCTTCATATATACAGTAAAATATTATACTCAAATTGTCTTTTTTATTTTCTGGAGTACACTTGAGAGTTCTGAAAACCTTTTATGATTGTTGCATAATTGGTTTATTTGATCGTTGTATCCTGGAGGTGATTGTCCACGGAGGTCGCAGCAGTTATCGACGGGCAATTTCGCTTTAGGACATCGTGCTGTCACGAGACTCGATCTATTGATAAGTTTTTTCTGCACTTTACCATTATTTTATCCAACAATCTAAAGTGAAATTCGTTTTTAATGGCTGCAGTAGATATATCTGTTCCTAAGTATTCTGAAAAGCTTGAATTATTTGATGGAAAAAATTTTAAGAGGTGGCAAATGAAATTGCGATTTTATTTGACAACTCTTAAAGTTGTAGATGCTATTGAGTCTGATAAACCTGTTTCTGCAATTGCTGATGAGCCTACTGATAAGGAAACATCAGATTTAGCTAATTGGGAACGTAATGATTATATGTGCAGAAATTATATTCTGAATTGCTTGACGTTGGATTTATATGATGTTTCTTTTGGAAATCGGTGTAAATGCTGCTAAAGAATTATGGAAATCATTAGAAAAGAAATATGCATGAAGATCTTTGGAACTAAGAAATTTGTTGTGGGAAAATTTCTAGATTTTAAAATGGATGATATTAGAACGGTGGTAAGTCAAGTTGAAGAATTCTGATTATAATTCACGAAATTATTCTTTGAGGGATATAAAATATGTGAAGGTTTTCAAGTGTCTGCTATAATTGAAAAGCTACCACCTACTTGGAAAGAGTATAAAAAGGTTTGAAGCATAAAAGAAAAGAAATGTCATTAGAGGATTTGATTATCGTAATTAGGATTGAGGAGGACAATAGAATGGCAGAACGTAGGGAGAGACTAGACTTGGGTACGAAGGCCAATCTTATTGAAGGAGGTTACGATAGTAAAAAGTTTGTTGGAAATTATACTAAAAGTCGAATTTTAAAGGCGATTCAAGGGGAAACCATTCATAGGAAAAAACAATCGGTCTAAGCCTCAATTTAAAAATAAAGCTTGTTGGTGATTGTTTTGTTTGTGGTAAACAGGTCACTTTGCAAAGGATTGTCGAAATAGGAAAGGAAAAAGCGTGACGCATCGGGCACATATAGTGGAAGATGGGAATTTTTACGCTATGGTGACGAGAAGTTAATCTAGTGAGCAACATTGAGGTGGGTAGATTCTGGAGCTACCAAACACATTTCTTTGCACGAGAGGTGCATTTTCTTCATTCACTCCTAATAGTGATGGAGAATGTCTGTTCATGGGAAATGCTTCTTCCTCCAAAATCGAGGGGAAAGGAACTGTGACACTTAGATTTACTTCTGGAAATATCCTTAGTTTGAAGGATGTCCTTTATGTACCTGATATAAGGAAAAATCTAGTGTCTGGATCTATTTTGGTCAAAAAGGGATTTAAAATTGTATTTGAGAGCGGTCAAGTTGTAATGTCTAAGGGTGGTACTTTTGTTGGGAAAGGGTATGCAGATGAGGGTCTATTTAAATTAAATGTTTCTGTGATCAATAATAAAGCTTCTACTTCTTCTGTTTACTTGCTGGATTCTTATGATTTATGGCATGCTAGACTTGGACACTTGAACATGAATTCTATTAAAAAATTAATGAGATTGGGAAATATTCCTAAAACTGATAAGTTCCCAAACTCAAAATGTGAAACGTGTATTGAATCTAAGTATGCTAGAAAACCTTTCTCACATGTTGATAGAACTACTTCAGTTTTAAGTTTAATACATTCTGATTTATGTGATTTAAAAGGATATGTTACCCGTGGTGGAAATAAATATTTTTTAACTTTCATTGACGATTACTCCCGTTATTGTTACATTTATCTTCTCAAGAGTAAGGATGAAAGTTATTCAAAATTTGTTTCATATAAAGCGAAGTAGAAAATCGGTTAGATAAAACCATTAAAATTTTAAGATCGATAGGGGAGGAGAATATTCAGGTGAGCTTGATAAATTTTGTGTTGATAATGGTATTATTCATGAGACTACTCCACCATATTCTCCCCAATCTAATGGTGTAGTTGAAAGGAAAAATAGAACTCTAAAGGATATGGTCAGTTCAATGCTAAACTCTTCTGGATTACCTTTTAACTTGTGGGGAGAAGCACTTCTTACTGCATGTTATATTCTTAACAGAATTCCCAGTAAGAAAAATGATAAATCCCCTTATGAATTGTGGAAAGGTAGAATACCTTCATATAAATATCTTAAAGTGTGGGGGTGTTTAGCTAAGGCATCTATTCCAGCACCTAAGAGAACTAAACTTGGTCCAAAAACTGTTGATTGTGTATTCATAGGTTATGCTTTTCATAGTAATGCCTCTGATTTTTAGTAATTGACTCTAAAAATATTTTGATTGAAAAGAACACAATTTTGAAACTAGAGATGCGAATTTTTTGAAAATAGATTCCCTTTTAAAGAAAAATACGTAAGACCAAGTAGTTCTCTTAGTGTTCCTCCTAGTGTTAGAGAAGAGCCTATTGAATTAGAAGAAGCTGAAGTTAGGAGAAGCAAAAGACCTAGAATTTGCTACTTCTTTTGGTCCTGACTTTCTAACATACTTAGTAGAGGATGATCCTAGTACATTTGTTGAAGCTATGTCTTCACCAGATTCTATATTTTGGAAGGAATCTATTAATAGTGAATATGATTCCATTATGTCTAATAACACTTGGGAATTAGTAGACTTGCCTAGAGGATGTAAAACCATTGGGTGTAGATGGATTTTTAAGAAAAAATTGAAACTGGATGGTTCAATTGATAAATTTAAAGCAAGACTTGTAGCTAAAGGCTATAAACAAAAAGAAGGAGTTGACTTCTTTGATACATATTCACCTGTTACTAGAATTACCTCTATTAGGATGTTAGTTGCAATTGCTTCATTGCATAATCTTATTATACATCAAATGGATGTCAAGACTGCCTTTTTATATGGAGATTTAGAAGAAGAGATTTATATGGATCAACTTGAGGGATTTGTGGTAGAAGGCCTTGATGATAAAGTATGTAGACTTCGAAAGTCTCTTTATGGCCTTAAACAAGCTCCTAAGCAATGGCATGAGAAATTTGATACTGCCTTGACATCTAATGGTTATGTGATAAATGAAGCAGATAAATGCATATATAGCAAATTTGTGGGGGATTGTGGTGTTATAATTTGCTTATATGTGGATGATATGCTAATAATGGGAACTAGTTTAGATGTGATTAATAAGACTAAACAGTTTCTGAAAAAGCACTTCGAAATGAAAGATTTGGGTGTTGCTGATGTTATTCTAGGGATTAAAATAGTAACACATTCCGAAGGAGTTACTTTAACCCAATCACATTATGTAGAAAAAGTTCTTAAGAAGTTTAATCAATATAATTGTATTCCTGCTAAAACACCTTATGATGCAAGTCATCATTTGAGAAAACATTCAGGTCCTAGTGTTTCTGCTTTAGAATATGCTAGGGTGATCGAGCGATCTCATGTATCTCATGAAGCTGTACCGGACTGATATAGCGTATGCCGTCGGTAGACTTAGCGGGTATACTAGTAATCCTAATAGTGAACATTGGGATGCTCTCATTCGAGTCTTGAGGTATTTGAGATACACTATAGTGGGAATACATTATACTAAATATCCTGCTGTACTTGAGGGATATTGTGATGCTAATTGGATTTCAGATACCAATGAAACTAAATCTACAAGTGGCTATGTTTTTACATTAGCGGGTGGTGCCGTATCTTGGAAATCCACTAAGCAAACCTGCATTGCGAGATCTACTATGGAATCAGAGTTCATAAATGGTTAAGGAATTTTCTTATGGATGTTCCTTTGTGGTCCAAACCACTTCCAGCTATCTATGTCCATTGTGACAGTCAAGCAGCTATTTCAAGAGCTCAAAATTCATCCTACAATGGAAAGTCTAGACATATTCGTAGGAGGCACAATACTGTGCGTCAGCTGCTTAAGGATGGGGTTATAGCTATTGACTATGTGAAGTCAAGTGATAATATTGCTGACCCATTAACAAAAGGATTAGCTAGAGAGCTAGTTCAGAAAACATCGAGGGGGATGGGGCTAAAGCCTATTATAAATTAGATCACCTATAATGGAAACCCAACCTTGCGATTGGAGATCCCATGGATAAGGTTCAATGGGATAACAAAGTTATTGGAGTGATACGTAGGGGGTACTACATTGAATTTATTTCAAACCCCTCCCTATGATGTGTAGTACCATTTGTATTGATTAGAGGATGAGCAAATGCTCTTAATGCTTTCTATAGCTGATATTCAGTGGGGTGTTTAAATACAGTGCATCCTTGATAGAAGCACCTATTTGAGTGTGGAAGTGGGGCCGCTTCCTATGAGAATTGAGGCTAATTCTCTAGAGCACTCAAAGAAACCGGGATAGTTCACGGCCGAAATGAACACAACCGCGAGAACTCGATGATTGTTTTAGAAATCATGTGTGTGTTTTATTGTCTCAGTTTGCAAATCATAATTGTGGAGTTCAAGACATAGTTCACTCTACAGTTAGCAAGCTCGATAGAATATACAAAGCTGAGGTTCAAGTCGATAGACACCTAAGCCTGCGTGATTTCTACCGTACTCCAGAATAATATTTTTATTTATCTTATTTCTTTCATGTGGGGGATTGTTATATATTTATACTATAAATATAATATGTGAAAGAAATAATTAATTAAGATAAAGTGCCCAACTGGTGAAAAGTGTGGAATTTGTGTGGGAGGTCAGGGGTTCGAGCCACGCCTCACGCATTATATTAAAAAGTCTTTGATTGGGCCTTGGGGCCTTGGGCTCTTGGGCTTTATTGATTCTAATAAAATATTTATTATTTTTTAATTATTTTCGGAATTATTTAATGGGTCAACTAGCCAGTAAAATCTAACAGTTTTAACTGCCCATTTTTAATATCCATTACCATAGGCCATTACATCTGCAACTTAATGCTAGATCATGGTGGAAGATGTTACATCTCTTCATGCCTATATAAACACACTTTTGGGTATTAGAAAAAGACAACAAAAACGAAATTGTCTCTTCATATATACAGTAAAATATTATACTCAAATTGTCTTTTTTATTTTCTGGAGTACACTTGAGAGTTCTGAAAACCTTTTATGATTGCTGCATAATTGGTTTATTTGATCGTTGTATCCTGGAGGTGATTGTCCACGGAGGTCGCAGCAGTTATCGACGGGCAATTTCGCTTTAGGACATCGTGCTGTCACGAGACTCGATCTATTGATAAGTTTTTTCTGCACTTTACCATTATTTTATCCAACAGAAATGTGATTGGATTAGAATTTTTTTCAATCAAATAAAAGAAAAAGAACTCTTTTTATGTCTGTGTAACTTGTAAGAGTAATTCCATGGATACGGTTAATTATTCACAAAAATCTTACCAGAATCGTGCATTTTCTGTGTGGTGTCAAAAGCCAACGAAAAATTGCCTAGTGTTTTTTGGTAAGAGTTCTGTCAAATTCCTTCTTTAGTTGTAGCAAAATTGAACTAACTAAATTTGGAAACATGCTGCGAGTAGTTTAAACAGACCTGATTTCCTGTTTGAACAAGTAATGGTACAGTACTAATTAGGCTGGTTTGCCTGGGTCGTTGTCTCGTTGAGCTGAAAATTCCTCGGACGAATTCAGAGCAGGCCGGGTTAGTGTCAGGTTTTTTCAATGGGCTGGTGTTCCACACATGTTGACAGCATTGGGCTGGAACAGTCTTTACCCTTCCCGTTCGGGGATTTTCAGGAGGCCCAGTTGGGTGGGGATTAAACTGACGCTTGGAAACTGTTTTTTGAAATAAAATAATTAATTAAACGGATGGGCATTATTTTTATTTTTTTTCAAGCAGGATACAAACGAAGGATGGATTTAACCTCGAACACTTGATGTTGTCGAAAAGTTGATTTTCAATAAGCCTAATTTTTCGAAGTTACTCTCACCTTACACTCTGGTAGATGAGGTGTCGTGAAGATCTAGACTGTATAATTTTAATTGAAAAACATAAAAAATAAAAAATATCGAGGTGGGTTCGAGGACTTTCAAGTCGAGCTTCATGCTCCCAGTTTCCCGGCCCTTTAGAGACTATAGGGGATGCAAAATGTTGCCATTCCTACACTGGTGAGATTGTTTTTTTTTTATTATTTATTTAGGAAGGCAGAGGGGTATCATTTGTCCTTCTGCAACTCCATCTGCCCCCACCACCACCTGGGGCTGTCATGACACATTCTATTATCACTTTTGACACCAAACCTCCACCTTCTATAGCCACCTCTCATCTCCACAGACACATGTCCATGCACATACAGAGGTCACACAAAAGCCAAAAATACAAGCATGTAGGTCACAAAAGTGTGAGTACTTTATCCAAATTGAATATTGTAACAATGGGTAAATCATTTCACTAATATTTTATGGAGAGGTGACACCTAATTGTCGACGTTTAGTCACTAACCATCTAGATATGCTACACTGTCAAACTCCATCCTCTTAAAAGACGCATATCAACAACACGACTTTTACGTATATACTTGCAAAACTCATTCAATTTGTTAATTTTATTCAAAGTTGAGTGACAAAAATATAATTTCCCCTTCATAAAAGGATTACACAAGGAAATGGTAAGTTTACGAATAAATATTGTTCAAACTCTCTTACTGACTTGCTGTTAAACGACAATATCAGTTTTGTTAATTAAATCTATAAAGTTGATTGCGTGTTATTCGATATAGTTGGACGGTATTAAATTTTTTACATATTTTTCTATTCGATAGTAAGATTTCGTTGTCGGTCCAAACATGTCACGATTGTGTAGATGTTGTGAACATGTTGATTGGGAAGAAGGGGGTAATTTTATGCAAATGAGATGAAATACATGATGTGTACTTCTAACCATAATTGAGGTTTTGAAAATGGTAACAAGTCTTTAGTCATGAAATGTGGTGTGTCTCCCTTGAGGCCTAACCTAAGTACATTGAATAACTGCTAAGTTTGGCAATTAAAATTATATCAGGGTGATTTGAGTTTGATTTTAGGATTACTTATAATGAAATTTTAATTGAGTCGCTAATCTCACTCTTTATATATATATATACAGAAATGATCTAATGAGCACCGGTGCTCATCTTATCCTAAGCACCGATGAGTTGGCACATTAATTCATTGGTGGATTGGAACTCACAAAATCTTTATCCACCAATGAATTAATGTGTCAACTCATCAATGTCGATGTTGTTGTGCAACTCATTAGACCTTAATGGCTGAAATGGATAGAATCCGAGAAGAATGACGGAGTTTACTAATTTCTTATAGGCCAGGGACTAAAAAAGGAGGAAAATTAGTTAGGGACAATACCGTCCTATGAGCCTAGGTCTCTATGTAAAGAAAACTGTCATCATAAATATAGGGATGGCGATGGGACATATATAGGACGGGTCAGTCATTCTCACTTGGGTTGTCGTAGGACAAGTCCCCTATTCCATTTATTTTTTATTTATTTTTTTGCTTTTATTTTTTTATATTTTTAATTAGTAAATATTATTACTTTTTTTCATTTTGTTAAAAACAACTTATATGCTCTTTAGAAATGATGATAAATCTATTATTTTTGTTTGATAAAAAATTTAAATTTGAAATTAACTTTAAATTTGACGAGTAGATGGGTGGAGATTGTTTCCCACACCCGCTTCAGGACAATGACTTCTCCACGTCCCCGCCCCATTTACCTGATTTGGTGGGTAATTCTTGCTCCATTCAGGGTTGGACTTTACGAATATCGGGTTAACGTGTTTTTTTGCGATCCCTACGTAAACATTAAGCGATTTGACGGAATTAAATATTTTACAAAATAAAAATGAATTCTTCAAAGTGCAAGCATCTCTCTTCGCAAATGGAGTTGATTCTTCATAATTTTATTATTTTACAAGTCAAGCGATCATTACCAAAGGTTATGGTAGGACACAATTTGTTAATTTTTA
>JAVHZT010000272.1:0-16731 GCA_035079005.1 Fraxinus americana | reverse complement strand
AAAATGAGTCCAAGATGATATCACATGTATATTGCATAAGTGTGTATTCAATTATTCTGTAAATTAAATATCGGCGATGAGTCTACTGAGTATTTCTTCGAAATACTCATTATGCTATTTTTAACAATATTTGCAGACTTCGGAGGCGATCGAGATTGATCCGGCAGTGGTGGCATAAAATTTGCTTATCAAAATTATTAAAATTTCAAATTTATATATTGAAACATTGTTAACGTATTTTTCGTTTCCGCTATTCTAAAACATGATATTTAAATTTTGAACAATTATCCAATGTATTTTAACTGCCGACGTAGTTTTCAATTGTAAATGTGATTTTAAAAATTAGGTTATTTCCGCAAAATTGATTGACAAAATTAGGGCAAAAGACGATGACGTGGCAATCCGGATTAACAGAACTCGGGGCGCTACAGTTTGGTATCATAGCCGGTCTGCGTTTCTATAGACTGGCAAATTTTCAAAAAGAGAAAATTTTCAAAAAGAATTTTTAAAGAGATTATTTTTATTTAATTATTACTGGAAGTTGCCACTGCCATCATTCAATCCGTCGACTCCGAAGGTAAAGAAGTTTATGAAGTGTATTGTTATTTTATTTCGGATACTGTTTTACGATTTACGAGACTTAGAAGAAAGAGAAAGAAAGTGTATCCGAATTAGAAAGAAAGAAAGACGAGTTTGAGCATAATTGGAAATAATTTTCTAAATTTTTACGTCATCGTAAATTTTAACTAAGAAGAGATGAATAACCCCACTTAATTGGACTTTACATAATTGGTTTAGGACATGGCACACATTCGTAGATATGCACCCAGTGACGTAGAACAAGCTGCTAGAGATTACGACCGCTTCAGGCCTAGACTTGATTGGACAATTGCCCAACACATAGAGCAGTTGAATGTCGTACGGGAGCGGGCCATACAGCATGGCTACGTGACCTGTAATCGCCAGTCGATTCATCACCTACTCTCGACTTTCCGAGGCGACTATGCGGAAGTAGCTCGTAACATATACATGGATGCTCTTACGTTACCTAATGTGGATATGGGATATGATACATTCTGCGTGAGATTTGTGGCATATTGGCCCATGTATTTTGAGCACCGCCTTGGGGTTGTACCTGAAGGGGAGCCAGAACATGAGCCAATGCCTGAGCCTGAACAGGTGCAAGAAGATGAGTTAACACCCGAGGGCAATCCCGAGGAAGACCCAGAAGAAGAAGAAGATCCCGAGGAAGACCCAGAAGAAGAAGAACCAGAGGAAGACGCTGATCCAGCGTTGGGAGAATTCTCGGACGCCGAATCATGCGTGACCGAAGGAGAATAGATGATAGGAGTTAGAGTAGGGTTGACATTTTGTCTTAATCAAATGTTGGCATACACGCTACCTGATGTACCTACATGAAAAGAAGTTGAAATATGAATGAAATGAAATTTGAAACTTAATTTCCGTCTCACGAGATATCTTTATTGTTCGCGTTGTTAGTACTCCTAGTCAACTATTACAAACTGCCTTTAAATTTATGAAGGTTATGGCACCACCGAACCAAGCCGATGTTATCAGAGAATTACTCAAAGCTGTGCAGGAAATGAGACAGATTCCGCAGCCAGTAAACCCCAACCCTATTGTACCAATGATTGAACAATTCGAGTCTGGCCCGCCTACGTTTGACGGCGGAAATGGGCCACCGGGCAAAGGAAGAATGGCTCCAGGCCATTGAAAATTTTTAAGCACATACCGCCCCTAATTCAAGAAAGTGGGTTGTGCCGAGTTCATGTTGATTGGAAGAGCCGGATTTTGGTGGGAATCTGCATCCCGCACGAGAAACGAGGAACAACATGCAGCCCTAACTTGGGATGATTTCAAGGAAAAGATCAGGGACAAGTTTTTCCCACAAGCCCTTCGAGATCACAAGGAGACCGAATTTCTGCAACTAGTGCAAGGAGATATGGATATAGTCGAGTATGAAAGGAGGTTTGAAGAGCTATCACGCTATGCTCCACATCTGGTGGAGACGGAGTTCAAAAAGGCCCGCAGATTTGAGAGAGGTCTACGCTCCGATGTCCGACAAATTGTCAGTTCACATGAGCTGCCAACCTACCGGGAAGTAGTAAAAAAGGCTCAAGCAGTAGCCTATGCTAGTGGGAGGACGGTAAGCCAGGGACCCCAGTATGAGCAGAGAAACCTGGGCAAGAGAAAGTGGCAAGGTCCGAGCCGCAACCAAACTAAGAACCAGAACCAGAACAGGAACCAACCGTTCGTCAAGAGGCCCAATCCAGGGCCAACAGGGAGACAGATGCCCAATATCATTTCTCCCTGCCCTAAGTGCCAGAGGATGCACAAAGGAGAATGCCTGTTTGGGAAGGGAGTCTGCTATAAGTGTGGCCAGTCAGGTCACTTTGCAACGGACTGTCATGCTCAGCCCGCCCAGGGTTCCCATCAGAGGATGAACCCAGACCAGAACTGGAAGGGGAAGGCAAGGGTATTCGCTATGGATGCAGCCCAGGATTCCGACGTGATTGCAGGTATACTAGTTACCCTAGTACCCTTGTACATGTCTTAATTGCTTTCCATACCGTATTTTCCTTCCCATATTGAGCATGATAATATGATATCAGGTATACTATCTATTTCTAGGATACCTGTATATGTTCTGATAGACTCGGGAGCCACACATTCATTTATATCAGATGCATGCTTAGAAAGACTGAACCTAATAGGTATAGAGACTGGTAGTACCCTTGAAGTTAGTTTGCCGTCAGGAGAAACTATCGATACTAATAAGATAGTCAAGGCAGTACAAATAGATTTTGATGGTCAAGTTTTGGAGGCAGACCTGAATATTATCCGAATGAAAGATTTCGATATTATTCTAGGTATGGATTGGCTCAGCGCCAACCGTGCCGCAATTATGTGCCACGAGAAGGAGGTTATTTTTCGTAAAGATGGTAAAGAAGTATTCAGATTTTATGGGACGAGGATTAAGGCACTTCCTCGCCTGATTTCGGCTTTACAAGCGGAGAAGCTATTAGCCAAGGATAGTTGTCATGGCTATTTGGTTAGTCTTCAAGAAAACCCGCAGAGGAGATTACTCTGGATTCAGTGCCAGTAGTATGTGAATACGGTGATGTATTTCCAAATGATCTACCTGGTACTCCACCGGATAGGCAAGTGGAATTTTCCATTGATTTAGTACCGGAGCTTCCCCTGTTTCTAAAGCTCCGTATCGTATGGCGCCAAAGGAGTTGCAAGAACTGAAAGTGCAATTAGAGGAATTGCTAGAAAAGGGTTTCATCAGGCCAAGTGTATCTCCATGGAGAGCACCTGTGCTGTTTGTAAAGAAGAAGGACGAAAGCATGAGGATGTACATCGACTATCGAGAACTTAATAAGTTGACGATAAGAAATAAGTATCCCATTCCCAGGATCGAAGACTTATTCGATTAGTTGAAATGTACTGCAATCTTCTCGAAGATTGATTTGAGATCTGGGTACCATCAGCTAAAAGTTTCGCTAGCTGACGTACCAAAGACAGCGTTCAGGACATGATATGGATATTATGAGTTCACAGTGATGCCGTTAGGTCTGACGAACGCACCTGCAATATTTATCGACTTGATGAACCGAGTTTTCCATCAGTATCTTGATAAATTCGTTATTGTTTTTATCGATGATATACTGATCTACTCCAGGAATTCCGCACAACATGAAGAACATTTGAGGATTGTGTTGGAAACACTGAGAGCAGAAAAGTTGTACGCCAAGTTCAAGAAATGTGAATTTTGGCTTGAGAGAGTAGGTTTCTTAGGTCACATTGTTACAGCTAAAGGCATCGAGGTAGATCCTGCTAAAGTTGAAACTGTAACGAATTGGCCAACACTTGCAAATGTTGGAGATGTGAGAAGCTTTCTTGGATTAGCTGGATATTATCGGCGATTCATAGAGGGTTTTTCTAAAATAGCAGGTTCTATGACTCAGTTGACTAGGAAGGGAGTCAAGTTTCAGTGGACAGAACAATGTGAACAAAGCTTTCAGAAACTTAAGGACAGACTCGTCTCAGCACGAGTGCTAACTATACCAGATGGATCTGAAGATTTCGTTATTTATAGCGATGCATCCAAACATGGTTTAGGTTGTGTTTTGATGCAGAATGGTAAAGTAATAGCATATGCTTCAAGACAGTTGAAGCCACATGAGAAGAATTACCCGACACATGGTTTAGAGCTCGCAGCTGTTGTGCACGCTCTTAAGATTTGGAGACACTATCTGTACGGGAGTAAATGTGAGATTTACACCGATCACAAGAGTCTCAAGTATTTCTTCACTCAGAAGGAACTGAACATGAGACAACGACGATGGCTAGAGCTAGTAAAAGATTACGACTGTACCATTCTTTACCACCCGGGTAAAGCAAATAAGGTTCTGCGAATGCTTTGAGCGTAAAGCACGCGGACGATTATCAGCTTTAGGAACGACGCAAGATCAGTTGATTCGAGATTTGAGAAATCTAAGAATCGAAGTGCGAACCCCATCAGTCCAAGGATCTTCTAGATTGGCAAATCTAAGCGTTAAACCAGACTTGAGAGGTCGGATTATAACAGCTCAAACTGGAGATAAATTCTTGGAAAAGATCAGATCCGAAGTTGGAATTGGCAAGAGAATAGGTTTCGAGATTGCCTCTGATAAGGCACTTATATTCAGAGGACGTCTCTGTGTGCCGAAGGATGAACATATCCAGAATGAGATTTTGACAGAAGCTCATTCAGCACCTTATGCGTGCCACCCAGGAGGGACAAAGATGTATCGTGATTTGCGCAATACCTTTTGGTGGAGAAACATGAAGGGTTGTATTGCAAAGTTTGTCTCTCGATGCATGACTTGTCGCAAGTTAAGGCTGAACACTAGAGACCGTCAGGATTGTTAAATCCCTTGGATATACCAGAATGGAAATGGGAGAAAATTTCCATGGATTTCGTAACAGGGTTACCGAAATCAGTGAAAGGACATGACGCTATTTGGGTTATCGTAGATCGACTTACGAAGCCGCCTCATTTCCTACCAATCGAATGACTCTCAATGTGGATCAGATTATCCCAAATTGTATGTTAGAGAGATTGTTCGACTTCATGGAGTACCAGCTTCCATTGTATCAGATAGAGACCCGAGATTTACATCAAGATTCTGGAAGAGTTTACAAGTAGCGATGGGTACTAAATTAAATTTTAGTACAGCTTACCATCCCCAGATAGATGGACAGTCTGAACGCACTATTCAGACATTGGAAGATATGCTTAGAGCTTGTGTATTAGACTTGAGTGGTAATTGGGAGATTCATCTTCCACTAGTGGAGTTTGCCTACAATAATAGTTTCCAGGTTACTATTGGAAAGGCACCATATGAGGCACTTTATGGACGACGATGTCGATCACCAGTCTATTGGGATGAAGTAGGCGAGAGAAGAATTTTAGGTTCAGAATTGATTGAAAAGACAGTTGAGGCTATTGATAAGATCAGACTACGGATCAAAGCCGCTCAAGATAGACAGAAAAGCTATGCCGATCAAAGGAGAAAAGACTTAGAATTTGAAATTGGAGAGAAAATATTTTTGAAAGTAGCTCCTATGAAAGGAACTATTCGCTTCGGCAAGAGAGGGAAGTTAAGACCTCGTTTTATCGGACCATTCGAGATATTAGAGAAAGTGGGTAATGTGGCTTATCGTTTGGCGTTGCCGCCCGAGCTATCGGCCGTACACAACGTTTTTCACGTTTCCCTATTGAGAAAGTATATCCACGACCCAAGTCATGTGGTAAATTTTCAGACTATTTCGATTCAGAGGAATCTGTCCTATGAGGAGACACCTATGTGCATTATAGAAAGAAAAGTCCATGTCTTAAGAAACAAAGAGATTCCTTTAGTCAAAGTCCAATGGGGCAGACAGGATAGCGATGAAGCTACCTGGGAGAAAGAGGAAGAGATTCTGGCTGAGTATCCAGATATATTAGATCAAGTAAGTTTAAATTTCGAGAACGAAATTATTTTAAGGGGGTAAGGTTGTAGCGACCGCGAACTTTTAAATTATATAAATTAATTTTCTCGAAAAACGTGTCGCTAAAACGTAACCTTAATTTTCTAGAGAAACGCGTTCGTCTAGCCGTTATAAAAACGAATTCAAATCTATTCGATTGAATCCAATCTCGAATAATTATTTTATTTATATCCAATTTTTATTTAATTCAAGCCCAATTATTTAAAATCCAACATTTATGGTCCAACATTTAAAACCCAAATTATATAAGTCCAATATTTAGAGTTCAATTATATAAGTTCAATTATACAAGTCCAACAAGGAAATCATTTTTAATCCAAATCACCTAAACCCAATTAGAAAACCCTATAGCCCAAATGCTAGGCCCAACTATTCCTAGCCCAATTACCCACCTAGGGATTTGTGCCCTAATTCCCACTATTCATATATCAACCTCATCCATTTTCTCTCCCATTCCACAATTCACGCAGCCATTTTTGGTAAGGCTTCTCTCTTCTTCCTCAATTCTTGGAGAATAATGTGGATGCTAGAATACCAATTTCTAGTATCAACACCATTTCCCCCTCACACTCTCAGCTCCATTTCACTTGGGTCACCATTGATACTAGAACAACCATTTCGAGCATCAACAGCGAGCCTCCCAAGCTGGTAAACTCAACACCACAGCCACTGCACAATGCAGCCATTTCCACCCCAAGCTGCTGCACATACACGAGTTGCAGTCACCATTTTCACCCCCAAGTAACACCACCAAAACTGCAACTCCAACTCACTGCAACTCCCAACAACACTACCAGCACCACACCTCCACTGCAGGCAAGCAGTCACACAAACCAAACCACCATTTCAGAGCCTATCCACCAAGCTTTGCTCAAGCTACTGCCAAAACCAAGCAAAGCCATAGCCACCAACCAACCCGTCACCCACACTCTTCAAACCCGAAATCAAACACAATAGCCAAGTTCAAAATCGAGCCGCAAACCGAGAGCACAACCCCAAACCCGAAAGCAAGGCCATAGCCACCACACGCACAAACCCAGCTGCAAACGCCCATTGCTTCACCCAATCTTCACGAACACACGAGCTGCACAGTCACCACACCTCCCCAACACCGAAATCGCAGCTGCCAAAAAAATTGACAGCCCCTACTACCCACCTAAAATCGACACCAACACCGCCACACCCACACCTCAAAAATCAACACAAACAACCATTAAAACTAAGAGAATAGGAAACCCATACACTTACCTTCATGTATGACCCGTTACGAACTGAAAATCCCAAGAACCCGAGTCCCTTTCGCCTCGGTTGCCTTCGACCGTGAGCCCAAAACCCATGCCAGCTCCACCCCGTGCCGGCGCCACCACTAGACGGTGGCGCTGCCACCAACCGTCGCCGGCGGTGGTGGAAATCGGAGGAGGGGCGAAGCCCCTCCATCGTCTCTCTCTCTCGGTCGAATGAGAAAGAGAGAGAAATGAGATTGATTTTAAATTTAGGTTTTGATTTTATTTTAATTTGATTTTATTTTGATTTTTAATTTCTAAAAGTTATGTTTTAGCCCCCAAGTTATATATTGTTTTAAATTAGTCCCTAAATTGTTTTTAGTTTAGCCCTTAAGTTTAAGTGTTTTAATTTCAGTCCCTTAATTTTATTTTCAGTTTTAGATAATGTTTAATTTAACCCCCAAGTTTATAAATTATTATTTCAATCCTTAATATTTTATTTTCAGTTTCAGCAGATTTTCAATTAAGTCCTTAAATTCTGAAAATGTTTAATTTCAACCCTTTAGTTTTATTTTCAACTTTAATATATTTACAGTTTAGTCCTTCAACTTATAAAAGTTATTATTTCAGTTTTTAACTTTTATTTCCAGCTTTATTATAATTACAATTTAGTCCCTAAACTTATGGAAGTTATTATTTTAGCCCTTAAAGTTTTATTTTCAGATTTAATAAATTTCCAATTTAGCCCCTAAACTTTACTTTATCATTTTAAGTCATTTATTTCAATTCCAATAATTTTCAATTAAGTCCCAAACTTTATTTTAACGCTTTAAAACTTTAAAGTTTCGAAATACTGATTCAAACTTATTTTCTATTTTGGCTGGACGATACGTACGAGCAATTAGGAGCTTGAAGTTATTTTCCCGCTCCACTTTTCACGCAACTCGAAATATTTGAGGTAGACTCGCCACCATTAATTAGTTTAAATTATAATTGCATGTTTTATGTGAATTACGTGATTTATATGCTTTATGCATAGGATGAGAATGTGTCATATGCGATATATGATATTGTTATGCTTGCCATAACTTATATGCTTAATTGCATGAGAAAGAAAGAAAGAAAGAATCTATTATGAGATAAGAAGAGAATGTTATGCATAACTTATGTGCTTCATCCGCACAAGAAAGAAAGACTACCCACAGCCCATGTTTTTAAAGAGCCTATGATTTTCAAGAAAATGAGCTCTAGATGATATCACATGTATATTGCATAAGTGTGTATTCAATTATTCTGTAAATTAATTATCGGCGATGAGTCTACTGAGTATTTCTTCGAAATACTCATTCTGCTATTTTTAACAATATTTGCAGACTTCGGAGGCGATCGAGATTGATCCGGCAGTGGTGGCATAAAATTTGATTATCGAAATTATTAAAATTTCAAATTTATGTATTGAAACATTGTTAACGTATTTTTCGTTTCCGCTATTCCAAAACATGATATTTAAATTTTGAACAATTATCCAATATATTTTAATTGCCGACGTAGTTTTTAATTGTAAATGTGATTTTAAAAATTAGGTTATTTTCGCAAAATTGATTGACAAAATTAGGGCAAAAGACGATGACGTGGCAATCCGGGTTAACAGAACTCGGGGCGCTACAGTCGGAGTTGATATGACTGGATTTAGGGATGGCAAACAAGTTCGTCGACTAGAGCTCGGCCCGGAAAAAGTCCGAGCCGGCTCCGGCACGACTAGAATTAGGGATGGCAAAAAAGTTTGTCGGCTTGGACCTGTTTTGCTCGAACCGAGCCTAAGCTTTGAGTTTCGGCTCGTGGCTCAGCTCAGCTCAACTCGTTGACATAGCTAACTGGAATCAGAGAGAGATTATATATCAAAACCATATGATGACGATGAGCTGAAGAAATTCAAATAGTTTGATTTCTCATTGATATTTGTCTTCGATTTTTTATATTATATAAAACTACACACCATAATGCGACTTTTAAATGAAAATAGAAAAGGAAATAATATTCAGGGGATTTTGGTCGATATGATAACCAAGATGCGAGGAACATTTCTTGTTCTCAAGTATCAAGGTTCAGAATCTACCTAGGGCATCATCAATAGCATTAGCTAGTTATATAGAAATGACAATCGGGGTAAGAATCAAGTCGGGTCGGAAAAGAAGACTTAAACCAGTTCTTCCACTCCAGAGGAAGAAGAAATAACATCTAATGCTGCTAGGTATCATCTTTTCCATTAATGACATATCCAAATTCAAAAGTTTGTTTAAATACTTCAGAAAACATGTTTACTGCCCTTTCCTTAGATTAGTACCAATTCAGTCCATACCACACTTGTCATGGATGCCATGAACATCTTCTTATTGTGTTGAAACAAACTACAATGGGACATGAGAACTCGAACATGATTATTCAAGAGAACGATTTTTTTAATGCTCGTTCCTCTCGATCTGATCTTAAAAGATGGAAAGGGAGATCGATCTCAATATGTCGAATAAAAATGCGACTTATCAAAGGAAAGTTTACAGGATAATGTTTTAGTGTTCACATGACAGAAAGTGATTGATTGATTTGTGTTTTGTCCAAAATGCAATAAATTGTGCCACCCCGACAAGTAGCATCACACTATGTCGAATCATTCTCTCCTGCCATCGATGGTTTTAAGGGTAGTTTGACTCCTCAGACGTTTTTCCCATAGATTTATGATTTTTTTTTTTTAGAATCACAAATTCTCATATATTAATCATTGTACAGATTTTGGGTGTGGAGTCCAAGATCCTGTTCTGATGACGTAAGATCTGCTGAGAGGATATTGAATTGTTGGCAACAGAGAATCCTATTATATAAATTTGCAATCTGATAATATGATTGAGTTTGCCTTCAATTTCTTAGGTTTATATTTTCTTCTTTAGTCATCATTGCCTATCATTTCCTCTAATTTGACTTTCTTCAACCGGAGACTAAGATTTTAGTGGTTTAATATTTGAAGTCAAGTCTAAATATCACTTATGAAATGGAGAGATTTCAGTCAAACAAGTTCAGTAATTGTGAAATATAATTTCTGTCTCGACTTTCTCGGGCACTTGATTGATGGCATTACATGACGATAAAGAAAAATTACAATTTTCCATATGTACAGAAGGATTTTCACCAGAATTTCACCAGACGAGAGATGAAGAGTGGGTTCCACAGTGTATTTAAATATTGCAAAAAATGACGGGCCCCACCGTGTTGTGTGTTTTATGTTGTATTTCTGTGGTGCACTTTTCTGTACACCCAGAATGGTTCAAAGAAAGAACATGAGGGGAAAGATAAGATATGATTAAAATGGAAGAACGAATTATAACAGTTCAACTATACGTTTTGTACATATAAATTATAAGAATTTTATGTCGAGGTATCCAACATGGTCGTCATTACGAGCTCTCGAGGAAATCAGCATGCTAAACTTCTAATGTTGTTTCTTTCAAGAATTATGTGTGTTAAGAATTAATTTTTTGTTAGACCTTTTGGTTATTATATAGGTGGAACCGTGGAAGACAAGAGAATTTTAATTTACTATTGAGATGTTTGAAAAAAGTGTTTAATATTTATTTAATTTTATTATCAAAATGTAAAGAGAAAGACAAATTTATAAATAAAAAAGTATAAATTAATGTGACTGTATTTTCTGAAGCAATTCTAAGTGAAAGGTAATAATTTGTTTAATTAACAGTCAACCAATGAGGTGATCAATGTCTTGTCCACGGAGAGGGCTCCCCCAACCTTTTCAAAATGCAACTTCTAATTGATGACGTTACCTGTAATTACATTGTCACGTCACAAAATCTTACTGACAACCCTCCACTTTTTTTCTTTCTTCCTTTTTTTTTTTTTGGGAAAAATATGATCGACTTTTTTTGGGAAAATATGGTCGAGAAGAGAAGGTGATACATTACGATAATATTTTCTTTAGTGCGTTATTTATTTTCTTATTTCTAAATGACGAGGGTATATTCTAGAGTTAATATATAATTTTTTTTTATACAATTTTTGAATTTTCTTATATTTTCTCGCAAGTATGAGATTTCGTGGGTGTCCCCTTGTAAAATATTATGTCTAAATATTATGTCAGCAAGCTTTGAAACGAGGGACATATTATATTATATCATATTTTTATTTTTATTTATAAATATGAGGACAATTAAATTTTTTATCCTTCTAATGGACATTTGGAGGAAAACCGTCATTAGTGAAAAAATTGTTAATTAATGAAAAATTGACAATAAGAATGTAAAGAAAAAAAAGACAAGGACATTAGTACGATAATGAGTAAATATTGAAGACCTTTAATTAGGGCTGTCCGTGGGTCGGTTCGGTTCGGTTCGGTTCTGAAGAGACCCGAACCGACCCAAAACTTTCGGGTATTTAATAAATGGACCCGTCGGGTCCAAATATAATTATGGAACCGTTCAGGTTTGGTTCCGTTCGGTTCGGTTCGGGTCGGTTCGGTTCCGTTCGGTTCCGTACCATAATTAATTTTTTTAATATTTACAGCAACACTACATAAATACAACTAATGACATTTCATTCGTAACTTTTAAAAATTAACGTAACACAATTCAAAAACATATAAATAACTAACCGTCCAATAAGATTAATTCAATGCATACAAATGCCAAAAAGTAGATACTAATATTACAGCAACACTATATAAAGTATATTTTCATTTACTTCAAATTAAAATTGGCTAATGGGTTTTTAAAATGATTTGAGCTTTAAAATTAAAATTATGAAATAATCTGATTTATTTAATTAATTTGCTAATTTGTTTAGAAAAAAATAAAATAATTTAATTAATTCAATATAAAAAATAAAAAAATTATTTAGTTTCGGTTCTTATTCGGTTCTTCGGTTCTTGGTCTAGACCCGAGACCCGACCCAAACCCATCGGTTCTCGATTCGGGTACCCATTCGGGTATTTAATTTATGAAGAATCGCTCAGTTCGGTTCGGGACTTTTGGACACCCCTACCTTTAATGCAATTAAAAAGTGATTCAACCAAAAAATTAAATAAAAATATGACATAAATTTAACCACGCTTGTGACGCAACAGAAAAGGTTTTCGAAACAATTTTTCTTAAATATAGAATATTTCATCGCTGGTTAAATAATCATAATCCTTTATATTCATTATTCACAATATTATTCCAACAATTTCCCCTTCAAATATTAACGAAGAAGGAGGTGCCCAACATTTTACATGTAATTTTTTTTTTGCACTAAATACACCCTACATTTTAATATGTATATACAATTTTCCTACATTTTGCATACTGTATTTTTCCAATATGTATACAATATTTACAAATTAGTCATTATAAATAACTAAATGAACCAAACTGCCCCTCATTAAAAGTCATAAATCACACTTTGGATGTTAAATTATAAAATACTTTACATACCATTTTTATTATTTATCAAATTTTTAACTTCTGTTATTCTTTCGAATTGTGCTACAATTACATGAGTTTTTTTACAGGAGAGGTGAGTTTACAGGAAAGACACAGCATTGAGGGTGGGGTGGATTTTTTATTCTTATTTTTCAAACACGTGGGGCCCGCCAGTGTCTCTCACCTGGCAGGCCCCCGTGAATTGCCTCATGTACTTGAGGCAATTCTCTATTCTTTTATCCAAGGCGTAATTCTTTTTCTCTTTTACATAATTACATCTTTCTTTTCCATTAATTATATCAATTCAAGTATTTCAACTACACTATTATTAAAGTGGCATTTTTCTATTTTCCCAAAATGGTATGAAGGTGTAACCTCAGCTTAAAATAATAGAATTAAGAAATTCATTTAAGTTGTAAAATAATATATAATTTTGCTTCTTTTTAATTTTATATTGAAAATAATTTGTTTATTAGACTACGAAAACTAATATTTTCCTTTTTTTCCTCTTAATAATGTTGGAAAAATTAAAATGAAGTTTTTTTTTCTATATTTTCCATAATCATAATTTTTTTAAACCTCGCACTAAAGAAAACCGTGTATTTCAAGCAAAAAGAATTCAATATAACATTACAGGTTTCTAGTAATTAAATTATAAAGAGCAATAATATATTTTAAAAAAAAAACGATATGAATAATATTTATTAATTACGTAATTTGTTATTTCTATTATAATTTTTTTGGATTGTTCAACTATATGAAATGTCAAATTTAATCATTTAACTAGTACTAGCAGGTACTTTTTGTTATGGTGGTTCTATAGACCACATTTAATTGCATTAAAGGATCATAACTTTTATTTTTGTTACATTTATTTCCCCCTTTAATTGCCATTGTATACTTATCATAAATTAGTCCCTAATGGTTACTTTTCATCCAAAAATTATGTTAGCGTATTTTAAAAATAGGAACAAATATATAGTCACACGTTTATATTTATTTTTTTTCTTATGTAAAAAGACAAGGGACAATTAAGTCATTTCACTCCTTACTAATGGAATCTACAGACAAAAAATGTCATCATCAGAAAAGATATGCTAATTAATGAAATGTTGTGAATATGAATGAGATGAAAAAAAAGAAGAGAAAATAAGTGTCAATAGTAAAGGTTTTGAACTTTTTATGCAATTAAAATGCACTATCATTATAAAAAGAATATGGTGTAAATCACCTTATACTCTAGGTGGTGTACTTTGTAAATTTTCATATTTTTTTTCATTATTTTTGGTTTTTGAACTCAAGAAAATTGCCTGAAATGTTGAAAAGGATAAATTTTTAGATCATTTCTTTAAATAACAAAAGGTATTGATTCTACTTAGTTGAAAATCAAATTAAAGTCCCTCTTTTCCATTGCAACATTTAAATTATGGATAATTATATTCAAATTATAGTTTTTTTTTGGCACCACATTTAATCACAACAAAGTTTTTCAACTTTTACCTATTGTCACATTATGTCTTTAACTTTTTTCACCACGTTCTTATATTTAACCTTAATTAGCACATTTAGTCTCCGATTAAAGTTTCTGTCCAAATATTTTATTTGCGTGCTTTCAAACGAGTGATAAAAATTTTGTTGAACATTTATATTTCGTGTATTTTTTATTGCCAATTAACACTTAGTCATCACGTTCTTCGCACTCGAGCACATCTTCTTGTTTGATGTATCATGCTCTTTCGAGTGAACTCGCAAGTAACCATTGATTCTTTACAGGTAAATGTTCTGTATTTTCTCGGCACGTTCATCCTATAGATGCGCGATAATTTATGGAGTTTTCTTTCAGTCAAGGCATTGAATTGAAAGATCAATCAGCATGAATGAATTCCAGGGAAACTTTCTGGAGATTTACTTATCCCTGCATATAGAAATTAATCCAAACAAATCATCACCATAAAAAGAAAAGAAAGAAAAAAACGATAGGTCATATTTCTTTTAAGAGGTGGACTGATACATATTGAAGATTCCTAAACACCCACCACCACCCAACCACCCAACAAAAAATATAGATATGAAACATTACATTTAGAAAAGATAATCCCTGCCCTGGTGGATCAAAACTACGTATTTTCCTACGCAAAATACTACTAGTTTTTTAACTCCAAAATGGTTTTGCATTGTAGGTGGGGCCATTTTCATTTCTTGCTAGATTTGGAAGGCTTGGAATTGGAGGAGGTGGACATGTTGAGATCAGGAATGGAATTTGGGCCATGACTGGCAGCCTGTGACAGCTTCTGTTTCAATTCATTTAGCAGTGCTTGATTCTCCTGGTTCAATAACTCTGCCTTCTTCCTCAGTCGTTCATTCTCCTGCATTATGTAGCAGTTCTCCATGTACAGCTTTGAGTTTACTCTCTCCATTTTCTGTAAAACATTTACAAAAAGCTTAATAACAAAAATATAAGGGAGTGTGTCCACTTACTCAATTAAAAAGACAAGAAAAAGGTGTTGGGAGACCATTAGAAGAAAACCCATAAAAAGGATTCTTATAACAACCTATGTCTAGAACCTTATTCCTCAAAAAGTATTAAGAAAGATTACCTTTTGGAAGTTTGGGTTGGTCAGAGGAGAAGAAGAAGAAGTGTTTGTTTGTTTGTTTGTTTAGTGAGGGACAAAGTGTGAATATTTATAGTGCAAAGAAGGCGGCTTGTGTGATGTGTAGGCAAGTATTTTCCATTTTACTACGATTATGATGATGAGGTTTTTAGGGGATGGCGTCATGTGAATGATAGGGGGTATTTTAGGAATTGGAGATAAGGGTATTTTGGGTATTTGAGTTATGTTTGTAAACACTCAAAATTATGGGTGTGGCTATTTTGGCCGTCCGAAGATTTGAAATGATAGCTTGGATTGGTTCTCATTTGGGTTTTGGTCTCGCAATTATGATAATCTTTCATTTTCACAAGAATAATGTTATTTAACATCAGATGACAATTTGATGTTATTAAATGATATGTTCATATAAATGTAAAGTCAAATCGTCCATTTAATTGCACCTATCATGAGCCCACAACTTTTCAACAACTTTTATAAAAAAAATCTATACCAAACAGGGGCTTAGCATATGTGTTATAGAATCCGATTGAAGTATGAATTTGCCAAGAAAAATAAGAGAACAATCTAAAATTCATTCGATTATATATAAAAACTTAAAAATCTAGTAACTTGGGAATCGGCAAGTTCACTCCAACGATTTTGTTTTAAATTATTGATTTGATCATTTAATTCTTGACCTTTTACCCTTTTTGAGTAAGTATTTGAACTGAATTTTAAACAATTGATCGAATCATGTGTCTAGTGGATAAATACCAAAGAAGTGCACCAAGATTCTCCTAATGGATCTCGAAGAGCAAACCATAATGACAATTTAGTCCTAAAGTTAATAGGGTGTCCCATGAATGATAACAAATGCAATTATTTTGCCTAGTATCATATGGTAAGCATTTTTTCTACAAGTTTAAGCTAGAAATAATGGTGAGGAATATTAATAGCCTTAATAGTATGATGAATTGGGCAAACCTCATGGGTTACGAACGTGAAAAATCATAGCATCAGCTGGTAATAAGGTTTTTCAATGGCTTCATTATGAATTGCTTGCTGCCCTCGTGAACATCGTTCAATTTGTTTGGTGTTAAAATGAACGGGTCGAGCCTAAATTGCATTGCCTCGATGACAAAGATTAGCTTGACGGAAAATGACGAGACTCGCAGCAGGTCGGTACGAACGTTTTTTAAAAGTTAAAATATATTGTATTCTTTAAGGATTTTACTGAAAAATGAAAAATTGAAAACAACCTGCACTGGTTAAAAATTTGAACTTTTATTTTATGGCTATGACAAAAGAGAGAGAATCTTATGGCTTTGAATCATGCTACACTAACATCCCGGTTGACATTTTGGATGATCGAATACACACTCTTCGGTTGTTGGG
>JAVHZT010000271.1:0-17838 GCA_035079005.1 Fraxinus americana | reverse complement strand
ATCAAAGGAAAAGGCTGGGCGCCACGAGAGGAAGTCACTCCTGCCCCGGTAGCTAAAAATGCAAATCTGCTTTCTATGTCCGGGTTTTTTGGAGAGATTGAGCGTGAAGATTTGGTATATGCTCTACTGCCTTGTGAGAATAATACAATAGACGAGAATCTAGATTTACCGATAGAAGTGTAGCAGATGCTAATGGAGTTCTCTGATTTGATGCCTGAAGATCTTGCTCCGGGGTTGCCGCCTATGAGGGATATTCAACATCAGATTGACCTTGTTCGAGGATCGAGTCTGCCAAACCGACCAGCTTATCGCCTTAGTCCCAAGGAAGCTGAGGAATTGCAGCGACAAGTGGTGGAATTGTTGGAGAGGGGTTATATTCGTGAGAGCATGAGTCCATGTGCAGTTCCTGCTCTATTGGTGCCAAAGAAGGATGGTTCTTGACGTATGTGTGTTGACAGGAGAGCAATCAACAGGATTATGGTGAAGTACAGGTTTTCGATTCCCCGTTTGGATGATATGTTGGATCAGTTATCCGGTTTTAAGGTCTTCTCCAAAATTGACCTTAAGAGCGGATATCACCAAATCAGAATATGACCGGGAGATGAGTGGAAGACGGCGTTTAAGACGCAGCATGGTTTGTATGAGTGGATGGTCATGCCGTTTCGACTATCCAATGCGCCCAGCACTTTTATGAGGTTTATGCATCATGTGTTACGGCCTTTCATGGGGAAGTTTGTAGTGGTCTACTTTGATGATATCCTCATCTATAGCCCAACGTGGGCATCTCATTTTGATCACCTTCAGGCGGTTTTTGATATGTTGAGGACGAAGTGTATGTTCGTTAATCGGAAGAAGTGTGCTTTCTTAACTACTTCTGTTACCTTTCTGGGTTTTGTTGTGTCTACTGATGGTGTTTATGCAAATCAATCTAAAATAGACTCAATCTTGGAGTGGCCCAAGCTAAAAACCTTGCACGATGTTAGAAGCTTCCATGGATTGGCATCCTTCTACCGCAGGTTCATCAAGAATTTCAGCACTTTGATTGCCCCAATCACAGAGTGCCTCAAAGGACATTCGTTCCAGTGGTCTGAGGAAGTAGAAACCAACTTTCAGCTGGTCGAACAACGGATGACAGAGACTCCAATGTTGGCACTTACAGATTTTGATAAGGTGTTTGAGGTAAATTGTGATGCATCTGGAGTAGGCATTGGTGGTGTTTTGAGTCAGGAGGAGGGGCGTCCGGTTGGCATTTTTCAAAAGGAAAAGTCGTCGAATCAAAGAGGAACTATTCTACCTATGACCTCGAGTTCTATGCCATAGTTCAGTCTTTGAAGCATTGGCATCATTACCTGGTACAGAGGGAGTTTATTCTCATTACTGATCATGAGGCCCTGAAGTACATCAACGGTCAACATAAATTGAGTAGACGGCATGCCAAGTGGGTGGCATACTTGCAGGAGTTCACATTTTCACTAAGGTACCAAGCTGGGAGCCTGAATCGTGTTGCGGATGCATTAAGTCGTCGTACATCACTTCTCACCACTATGAGCACTAATGTCATGGGATTTGAGACTTTTACAGATATGTATGTTGCAGATCCTTCCTTCGGGAAGATAATTCAGGAGGTAAATAACAATCAGCGACATGATTTCGTTTTACATAATGGGTATCTATTTTGTGGGTTACAGTTGTGTGTTCCGGATTGCTCACTAAGGCAGCATATTGTTAGTGAACTTCATAACATGGGACATTTTGGGCGGGATAAGACACTGGCATTGGTTTTTTCTACCTATTATTGGCCCAAATTGAGTAGTGACGTGGCTCATCATGTTGGGCGTTGCTTTGTGTGCCAGCGGTCCAAAGGGGCTATTACTAATGCGGGTCTTTACACACCTTTGCCAGTTCCTGAAGCACCTTGGGTTGATGTCAGTATGGATTTCATATTGGGACTGCCCCATACCCAACGAGCCTCAGATTCTATTTTTGTTGTGGTTGACAGGCTTTCGAAGATGGCCCATTTCATAGCATGTCGGAAGACAATGGATGCCATCCGGATTGCCCATCTCTACTTCAAGGAAATTGTGCATTTGCATGGTGTGCCTCACTCAATTACTTCTGATCGTGATACTAAGTTTATGAGTCATTTCTGGAAAAGTTTGTGGAAGAAATTGGGGACGCAGTTGAATTTTAGCAGCGCCTACCATCCCCAAACAGATGGTCAGACCGAGGTGGTGAATCAGAGCTTGGGTAATCTGTTGAGGAGTCTGGCAGGAACTAAGCCGAAGCAGTGGGATTTGGCATTACCTCAGGCAGAATTTGCTTATAACAGGTTGAAGAATCGAACCACGGGAATGAGTCCATTTGAAATTGTCTATGGTCGGGTTCCATCTGGGGTACTTGATTTAGCCCCTATTCTACACGTGGGTCGTATAAATCACAAAGCCGATGAGATGGCGGAACATCTTCGGGGGATCCATGAACAAGTGAAGTTAGCCATTCAAGAGAGTAATGCCAAGTACAAGGTCCAAGCTAACAGTCATCGTTGTCGGGTCATTTTAGAAGTTGGTGATTTTGTGTGGGCAATGTTAACTCGTGATCGTTTTCCTGTTGGGGAGTACAATAAACTGAAGGAGCGGAAGGTTGGTCCTTGTGAGGTTCTGCAGAAGATCAACGACAATGCTTACCAACTACGCCTCCGCAGCCATTTGAAGACTTCTGATGTCTTCAATGTGAAGCACCTCAGTCCTTGTTTGGGGGATCCTGGAGTCACTCCAATGAACTCGGGAACGAGTTCTTACCAACCCAGGGCGACTGATGCAGGAGGGTCCAGGTCAGACGAAGCCGAGTTGTCAGATAGCTCGTTGATGGCGCTAATGTACCATGAGTTGGCGGATCGGCGTAAGAATGGAAAGTAATCGACGACATTTCCTAATTGGGGCCAATCTTGGACATGTGTTAGTATTTTGACCGTAACTTTGGCTACGGTTGTCGGAATCACGTCCGTGATCCCAGTTCGGAAAGCTCTTTTCGGCGCGCACATCGCGGTCACCTAGCTATGCTCAGTGTGCATCGGTATCGAGGCCAAATTCAGCTGTTTTCCCTTCCGAATCATCGATTTAAGTTATTTTTTGCCATTTATGGTAATATTTCGGTTTCTTTTTTGTCATAGAATAATTGCTCAATTTGAGCCAAATTTTGGTGATATTGTTTCTTTAATTAAGTATTTTATTTTCGTATGAATAATAGGATTCTACTATTTTTGTCAAATTTTCGATAGTTGCTATTTTTCTGGCTATTTAACTAGGCTTGTGGGTTATTTTCATTCAATTGTTGAATAATAAATATTTTTCTCGTTTTGTCTTTGTGTTTCTCTTGCGTTCTTCTCTGTATTTGTCAATTGGTTCCAACCCGCAGAATAATCACTATTCTGCCCGGCGTCAGCATTTGTGTCTTCACCTTCATTCCTCCAAAGACTTCGAAAGAAGTCAATTGATGAAAATATTCATGCTATAACTACAAGGAGTGGGGTACAATTACCAGAGATTACTGTGAAACAACCAGAAAGAAAAGAGGACCGGTAAGATATAGATGAAGCTATAATGGAAGAAAAATCTGCACCCTCCTCAATTGAGAATGAAGAAATTATAGAAGCATCCACTGTTAAGGCACCAAATCCAGTCAAGCCTTATGTGCCTTCCATTCATTTTCCTCATAGGCTCAAAGAGAACAAACAAGACACAAAATTTGAAAAATTTCTTGATGTTCTCAAAAAACTCCAGATCAATATTCCATTGATTGATACGATATTACAAATTCCAAACTATACAAATTTTTTGAAAGATATGTTGACAGAGAAAAGAAAGCATCCCGAGTTTGAAATTGTGGAATTAACGGAGAAAAGTAGTGCAAGAGTGCAAAACAAATTGCGTCTCAAGTTGAAAAATCCAGGGAATTTTATTTTGCCCATTTCAATTGAAAATTCTTGTACTATTAATGCATTGTGTGACACGGGTTCTAGTATAAATCTAATGCCATATTCTGTTTCCAGGAAATTAGGATTGTGTGAAGTCAAATCAATATCAATAACTCTACAACTAGCTAATACAACACTTTCAAAGTCACGTGGCAAAGTTGAGGATGTGAAAGCAGGAAATTTAACATTTCTGGTGGATTTCATTGTGTTGGACATACCAAACGATCGAGACATTCTAATTATATTAGGGCGGTCATTCTTAGCAACGGGTCGAACTCTAATTAACATGGAGAATTTGTGAGCTAATATTGAGGATGGAGGATAAACAAGAGATATTTAATCTTTATATCCCATTTGAGAAACATTTCGAGAAAAATCATTGCTTTAGCATTTATGAAGAAGAGCCACCTGATCAACGACAATGTCAGAATAGAAAATCAAACTTTGGTGGACTTTTTGATAGAGATGAAAATGAAAATATTAAAATATGGAGAGTAAAAAAGGGTGCATAAATGAAAATTGCACAAAGTGCAATGATGGCATAACTTGGTTCGAGCTATCATGATCAAACTTGAAACAAAGTTAAACTAATAACATTAAAGAAACGCTTCTCGTAAGGCAACTCAAGCTTTTTTTTCCTTTTTATTTATTCTATTTTTTAGTTTTAGGATAGTTTAGTTTATTTTAAGTTTATTTGTGACTCATCATCCATATCCCGTTTTCTCTTAAATTTTCGATATGTTAGTTGGTTTATTAGATGTTAGAGTTAAGTGACACTTTTTCCAATTATTTGATCTTAATACTTTATTTATTTTTCAGGAACATGACGTCGCGGAACATTTAAACCAATATTGACTAAAGAGCCAATAGGAGCAATAGAAAAACTAGCCATTAAATTATAAGCCATATCATGGGAGTCTTTTCTTCACTTTCTTCTCCACCCCTTTATATGCAGATTTAGGATTAAAAAACATTGAGAATAATATTTAGTTTAAGTTTAGGGTGGAAAACATGAGTTTTGATTTTTTTTTTATATGTTTTTGTGTGTTTTTATTGTTTCAGTAAAAAAAAATAATAATAATAATAATAATATTTTCTTTTTGTGTGCTTGTGTGAGTTAGTTAGTCTGGCTGAAAATGACGAATATATTGAATTATTAATTTATCTATGAATTGTGAATAAGTTGCATGCTTAGATTATAAATTTCCATGTGAGTTGATTTCATAATTAAATAGGTTGAAATAGTGGATAATAGATGTTAAACTCAAAACCACTAAATTTTACATTCTCTGAGCAAATTTAGAATAGTTTTGAGGGATTTCACTGTTGTAGAAAGATGTTGAGCTAAATAGGAATTTCATGTGTGAAATTAAAATCTTCTGTGGATTGTCTAAGGTCAATATGATGCAATTGGATGAAAATCTCAAGTTAGAGGTCTTTTTACATGAATTAGTGTTAAATGATGGACATTGCACTAATCAATGTATAAAAATTATTTTATTAGAAAATTTATCTTCATAGCCTAAATTTTAACCTTGCCATTCTCTCTAAGTAGTATGACTCCCCTCATTACTCATTTTGAACTCAACGATGTACATCTCAATATCCTCATAAGGTTTAATCAAAAACTCAATTTTTAAGCGAACAATAGAGTCGAGGGTTTGCATGCTAATTTACTCTTCTTTGAATGCTACTATTTCTCTTTGGCCCATTATGATTAATTTCCCGATACTTTCATGCTCCTCTTCTTTAATTGAAACTTTATCAAGTTCAACGTCCGTATCCAAAATTTTTGACAAAGAAACAATGATATCTTCATGATAAGTTGTCTCCTCTTATTGTATTTATTGAAAGTCCGATAGATGTGATTCCTTTAATTGATATCCATCAATAACCGATGGAAGAAATAATCACATCAGCAAATCACCCATGTCAAAATTTGGTGAGAAAAATAATGCAACAGACAAGTCACCAGAACAATTTCATCAAGTTCACATTCCGCTTTTATATCTTGTAGTCGTTGTCCTATAATGAAATCTCTCACGAGCATATCCTCCTCATCAATTTCTTTAGTTGTCAATCTTTTTTGTCTTATGATAAAATCACATACGAGCATTTTGTTGAAATCAACCACTGTTATTTGTTATCCTACTATGTTTTGTCTTTATATATCCTAAAAAAGAGAAAAAATAAAAATAAAAACAAACTAAAATGAAACAAAAATAAAAATACAAGAATACACGTAGAAGTCCAAATTAGTGCTAAAATAATAACCACCAACGAAGACGCCAAAAACTTGTTACAAAAATTATTTTTTTATTTGAAATACTGCAAGTGCACGGTTCATTAACAAGCAGTAAAATGGATTTTGAGTCCAAATATTGTATCCACGGAAACTATACCAGTTCAAGTTCTAATTAACTTACCTTTAATCAAAACAATAAGAATCTGTGATTTTTCTATAAATAGATTGTGATCAACTAATATATTTATGAATGCAAGACCTAACTTAAATGAAATTAGTGCAAAGTTATAATGAATGTAAATTTGATGAAAATATAATGATGAAAAATACACTAAGATCTCGAATCCCCTTATATTAATCACCGTTAACTCCAAATTATACAATTTAACAACATGATCCAATTATGAAGATCAATATTATTTAATAATCTCTTTCGAATAAAATTAAATATATTCTTACAGGTGGCCAGATTATGTTTCTATAACGGATGCGAACATACAAAAATGTTTTAAGGATTCGTGCATACTTAAAGATCACAGAGCATATCGCCATATTTCAATCCCCTATCGGACTATACGATATTGACAATACGTCTAACTGATTTTCAATCTTTCGAAAGTAAAACAAACCACAAAACTCATACAACAATTGCGGATATAATTGTAAAAAAAAATAAATCTATGAAAAATCGTTCAAAAATTGAAAACGTGCTTTGAATGTTAAAAAGAAATAAAATCAAGAGTTAAAAGTTCATGATACAAGGTTCATCATAATCCTAGCACTAAAATCATTTAGCTACTCATAGTGTCGAAATTAAATAAATAAAAGTGAAAAGACATCACCGATAAATTGACGGAACGTGATCAATTTTCCGATTTTTGCACAATGCACTTATCAGATAGACTTCCAAGTTTGTTAGTTCATGAAGATGTCTTATAGACTTAACCTCTACTTCCTGAAAATACCTTCAATGCTAACAAAGGTGGCTTTGAAACGATGACTCTATGTGGCTAGCTGAAAGTACTCCATGTACAAACTTTAAGATCCTCGTGTGTTCATACCAACTGACACATGAATAGACCATTTAATCCTTATCCTCGATTTTTCACGAATTTTAAGTACCTAGCCGGGTTACTTTGAAGATGGCACCATCCCTGACAAATTATATATGTGATTCTCAAGAATACTCACATAACAAAAGTATTTCATAGAGATTCTATGTACAGTTGCCTATCATTTTCCTTATAGTTACGTGCATCAAACAAACTTATTTAGGGAAGAATGAAAAGTGCTTGCAATCACGTATTCATGTACTTATTGAAGTTAGATCTTGATGTTTCATGTGTTAGGTCAAGTTTCCATCATTTGTGATTTAGTACTGGGGCTTCCGCACCAAACTCCTATGGCATTCGTGAATCAAGAGCGTATTTAAATATATATAACATGTCATAGTCATAGATCATTAAGATCTATTGATCTTTTATAATCACATACTTTAACCAAGATCGTATTGTCTTGACAGAGATGCAAGGTTATATTTACCATCCTTTACTAACAATTCCATTTTGTTGTAGTTGGGTGCCCGAGTTCATTAATTCAATTAAAGATCAAGTAGTTCTTTCACAAATATATTAATATTTCTATTTCTTTCTCCATTACCATCATTTAGAGAAAATTCTCTAATATTCAAACATGTGAACATTTTATGATATCAAAGTCATGCAACTTTTAACTCATTAAGTAATCTTCTTGTATTTAGAGCAACATGCTTAAACTTCAACTGACATAAGATAAAAATAAATAAATACATAACCACACTTAATTTTATTAATCACAATGAATCCTTATACAAACTTTCCAACAAAGATCAATACAGTCAAAAGACTTGATAATAAATTTGAAATCAAACTTTGCTACAATGCAATGCAAGACAAATCAAGTTACAAGATTGTGTTTCCCATCTTGCTTGTCTCCTTGGTTTTTTCCTTTTTTTTTCAAACGGTGACATTTCCTTTTGAGATGTCTCATCTTACTGAAATTATAGCAAGGCCCTATTTGTTTCTTGGAGCCCTCGTCTTTTGAATCAATCTTCATTTTCGTCATGATATTGTTCATAATAATAGTCCCTTTCGACCCTGCTTTACACTCCACCATATAAACTCCTGCGGATTCATCTATATAATTCTTTACAATTATTCACTCTGAATTCCTCCTCTATACAGAGATGTTGGCCTAAATACTCAATTATATTATCTTTTCAGTTCTTGAGACTCTTATCGTGGTCTTTTCACGATCAAAGAAACAAAAAGGGATTCATCCATACTCAATTAATCATTATGCTGTTGAAATTGATTACATTTGTGTACAACTTCATGAAATTGTTTCGTACCTTTCTACTATCAACCATCATATATTGATGAAATTTAGAGGCTAGAAACTTCTTGCTTGTGGCGTCTTTCGACACATATGTGCCCCTCAATGCATCCCATATCTCTTTTGAGATCCTCTTTCTATGATATTTATAAAATAGAGCATCTTGTATTGCATTGCAAATGTAGTTATCTTAATCCCACTTTTGCCTTGCCCTTGTATTTGCCAACAGTTCATTTTCTGTCTCTTTTTACCTTTGAGTTGTAAGCAAATACACCACTTCGAGAGTTGTGAGTTAAGTTTTTTTGTCATTTTCAAAAAAATAAAAAACACCATGAACTTACCATCTTTACAAAAGCTACTGTAAAATCATGTAATGAAGACATGGGATATGCTACTGCAAACTTGTCTTGAGAATAAAATCATAAGATTACTGGTGAGGATCCTCCCATGTTGATTTGAGAATACGAGTAAACGAAACAATTGCAAAATTGCAGAAACCCCAACTAAACCACAACCGGCTTCAAGGCATGCTATTGCTCTCCTTAAGATGTTATTTTCCATATGAAAATATGCCTCCATGATACAATGAAGACCTTAGCATCTTGTCTCATTGTGCACACATAAAGACAACCCCAACACCAAAAAATATAGAAGATTATACTCAAAGCTTATACTTTATCTGCGGTATATGATGAAGTACAAACAATATTTAAGAAAAATTAATAGAAAAAAGTGGTAGGAAGTTCGGAGACAATGGAAAAGATAACAATTTTTTGTATTTTGCATTATCAATAAATCAAATCATCTTTGTATCTATAAATAGATTCGTTCCCAACTCTTCCCAAGAGTTACAACACTTAATATGAGTGACAACCTTCTGAATTGTAAGTTAAATAACCGAATTTGGGGATGCGAAGGTGCAAAAAACTGTACAAACCATGAAAGTACCTATTCTGAACAGAACAGTATGTGGCTATCTTCCTCTGCTATTGGATATGTGGCTATCTTCCTTTGCTATTGGACGGTCGGCCCAAGATATGTGGCAACCGCCTGTCAGGCAAGCAGATCGCTGTTTTCCACGTCATGAATTCATATTGCTTGGGGCCTCAACCAGCCTCACTTTGTCCTTCATCATTTTGAACAACTCCCACATGATCCTTGGCTAGTTCAATATCCTTTGATTCATCCCTCATGTCCAATGTAACTTCTTGTTTTTTTTAAAACTCTGCAACATTTTGTACTTTAGGATTTCTTGTTTTTCACTTTCCTAGATTAAAATAACTTTTGGGAGTGTCAAAGTATAATTCTTGAATTAACGTCTTTACAAGCCTAGTCTATTAGAGCACATACGAACTGAAGAAGTATCGAAGAATTCACGTCTAATTGGGATGACTAATATTGTATTATAACTCAATAATAAAAAACTTGTGTTCAAGTGTCGCTGTCATTCATTCATGAAAACTAAGTCGGACCTTGCATAAAAAAATTAATCCAATCTACACATGATGGGCAGGTTGAAAAAGAAAGATTTATATGGAGCAACTCTTTAACAACTTAAACTTTTAGACGAGATACTTTATTAAACCGAAAGAAAGAGATTCTAGTCATTCTACTGTTTAATTATGTCCCTTCTTGTAGAGATGCCTTCTCATGTTACGACACATACACTCAAACTCAAAAAATAGAGAATCAAACTCAGTGATATGCATATAGCGAGAGGACTATGCATCTGGCCATAAAATGAAACCCCCCCCCCCCCCCCCCACCACTCCAAACCCTAAAGCTATTAAAGTCTCATACAAGACATAGAAACTCTCACTAGCTAGTGGCGTGACAATATTCAATTTGTATTACTGTAGGGACCACCTTACATCTATTCGTTTGTTTTTATTTATATGATTTTGCAAAGATTTTGCTTCACCAATTTTCTATCTTTTATCAATGTAAAACTATGATCTCCTTTAATCCCTCCTACTTGGGACCTCTATTTATTGTCATATGCCTCTCTTCTCTAGGCTTGCATAAGAAAGAAATCAAGTCGTCTCTTTGCTCATTCTATCACCCTGCGGCGTGCACTAGTATCGGCCAGGGGCGAACCCACACCATTTATCTTGTGGGGTCAAAAATGAGAATTCAAAAATATTTAGAACTACGGGTCTGTTTGATAGCCCTTTATTTTCCATGGAAGTTGGAATTGAAATTCCGTTTCCTACTTTTGTCGTGTTTGAATGCACTATTTTTCCCTGGAATTGAGTTTCCACCTTTTTCTAGGTACAATCATTTGATGCACAAAAACTTGATTTTGTTTTCTCACCTATTTGGTGGGAAAACATTTTCCACCAATTTTTTTTTTTTTTTGCTTTTTTTTTTTTTGTTGCAATGTGAACAAATTCTAGATACAATGATAAACAAAATTTTCACTTTTATTGACAACTTCCATGCAAAACAAAGTCAAACGAATGATATTCGGTATGGTAAATTTTTTTTTTTTTCAATTTTTTTTTTTTCAAATTTTTTTTTACAATTGGAACAAATTTTAAACCCAATGGTAAAAAAAATTATCACTTTAATGGACAAATTCCATAAAAAATGAAGTCAAATGGACACAAAACTTCTACATTTTCCATAGAAAATTTTACCAATCAAATACAATTAATTACCATTCCCAGTAAAACATTTTCTAGGAAAATCAGTTCCCTGTAAAACATTTTCTTTCCACTCATTTTCCAACTTTGCAATCAAACGGACCCTACATATCATTAACGAAAATAAGTTAATACGCTATTACAATTGCAGCCTACGCATTTTCATACCCTGAAAACGTCGTGTAATTATATCGTTATCAATATTATTAAGTACATCGTTTTCAATATAAGCAACCAATCTATCGTTTAACCATTGATCTCCCATCCGACCACGCAATCGATTCTTGACAATTTTCTATGGAGAAAATACTTACAAACAATTCTATTTTAAATCACGAAATTAGACAACTGACAAAGCCATTACATTTGGTACGTAAAATAACGCATGATTTTTCACTTAGATTTAGCATTTTCACCGACCAAAGAAGGTGGTCGATGAATATGACACTCAACCAGCGACCATATAGTGGTCACTGTTATTAATTTTCAGGGATCGCTTGACCTTTGTTCGTGAAAACGCTTGGCATGATAAATCCTATAATTTTTTCCGTCAATTTTGTCGGGCACGTGATGATTTTCGCCAATTTGAGAATAATGAATTTCAAATCATTGATGAATAGGTAACCTTAGAATGGACGAGTGATCAATGAATTAAATTTTGAACTATGCTACAGTGTTAGAATAATTGACATAATAGTTAACATAATATTACATGACATTCTATCATTGACTGTTTAAAACAAAGTCATATTTTTCATCAAATCAACTCTCATCATCTAGAATTCTGACACTACTTTTGACATCATTCTTCTAGTTAGGTGGTTTAAATCTTACATACATAATAATGGGGAAAAAGTAAAAAAAAAAAAAAAAGAAAAGAAAGAAAACTCAAAAAAAAAAAAAATTGTGGGATCATTTGACCCCACATGAACCCATGTGGGTCCGCCCCTGGTATCGGCTAAAGCTGCCAGCATGATCTAAACCTTTCTCGTTTGTTGAGGAAAGATCAGATCATGTGGTAGCTTCATCTGATGGCAGTAGCACGGAAAAATCTAGTTTTACACAGGAACCATAATTACATCTTGGTCGACTCAATTATGGAACTTTAGTGGAAAGGGTGTGCTACTTCGTTCTTGTCTCATTCATACACGTTTTGGTTCACTTATGTGTAAATGACTTCATATGTTTATATTATTTGCTATATATTGGTAGCCTTTTTTTTCTTTGGCAGAATGTGCATTTTATTCTTTTTTGTGCAAGTGAAAATGTTGGTAGATTCTTCAATCCAGGATCCCTAGATTTGCTTATGAAGGGCGGGGGGGAGGGTGGGTGATGTTGAGCCTTGACATACCTTGATATTCCTTACTGGCACTTTGCTAATTCATTAATATCAAGGTATCCTGTGCTTAGAATTCTACTGAATTATACTGTATAAAATTTTTGAACTACAAGCCTTTTTGTTCTTGTTACTTGCATTTCTTTTGCCATTCATTGCTAATAAGATTTATACTACAAATATATTGCTAATATGTTTTCTTGTCTCTTGAAAGAAAAAAAAGATTGAGCCCCTATTTGATTCCATTATTTTCAAAATATATTTTTCCTCTTTCATTTTAATTACACATTATTCAGTAAAATAATATTACTCATTCTCCATTAATCTATTATTTCAAAATGCATTCTTAACAAAAAAAAATGGGGCTCAAACATGTTTACGAGTCAATTTTTATTATACTAGGGTTTCTTAAAGCTAGGAAAATTTTGTTGAAGAGAGAGATTTTTCATATATATTCGAATACTGCCTCAAAATCTTTGATTCTAAACATTCATAAATTTTACTGGACAAAACTCTCGAACCAAATCGGATCGAATCAAACCCGAACCAAACTGAGCTGAATCGAGCGATTCTTCATAAGTTAAATACCCGAACGGGTATCTGAATCGATAATCGAACCGAAGCGGATCATGTCCAACCCTAAATTTTGCTAAAAACTTGACCCCCGCCCACCCTTTTCCCAAACAAAAAAAAAAAAAAGGAAAAGTTTGCATCCAAATGAAATTAGGTGGCTGAATCATGAGAATTTTGACATTTGACTACAATTAATTTTTCAAACTAAACTACTCTATTCCTGGGGATAACTTCTTCATTCTCCTACGGATCTTGGTAAATTAAAGAACACGCCTTTCTAATCAAGCAAGCAACTACTGAGATATTCATCCGCAACGAATCTGAGCCCTATAACAATTTAGCAGCCAAATTTGTCCTATATAAATATGTCATGATCATGAAGATGCTAATACGTCTGATGTTTGATTAAAAATGGGGTCACAGGAATAAGCTCCTCAGATGATCTGAAAAATGAAAGTGTGGACTCTTCTGTGTACTTCCAGAGAATTAGTCTCTTGTGAAAGATAAGGATCAAGAGATATAATTTTTGTATGTATGTGGTGATTCGACAAAAGGACGAAAGTTAGGTCATAAGGACATGTGGTGGTATATTGTCCTTGTGCCAGGATCGTGTTATGAACGGAAACAACAGGTGCCTCTTAAAATCGCGGGGACTATACAGTGAACCAGATATTTTTCAATATATCCAATTTAGTCACGTACTTTCACAAGAGGTAACCGTTCTTAGCATGATCGTATTACGTCATTGATATATCGAGTGAATGCAACCACATTAACTAGTATAGATCACAGGCATATATCGCAAGTTAGTGATGGCAATCGAGCCGAGCGGCTCGTCGGCTCGGCCGCTCGGCTCGTACGCCACGAGCCGCTCGGGCTCGTCTTTTGGCCGCTCGGCTCGTACTGTAGCGATCCACGAGCCGCTCGGGCTCGTCAAAAGACGAGCCCGAGCTCGAGCAGAGCGGACCCGTTCATAGACGAGCCGAGCTCGGCTCGGCTCGTTAAAAGACGAGCGCTCGTGGGGCACGAGCCCACGAGCTCTCGTGAAAAACATAAAAAAAAAAAAAAAAAAAAAACTAAGAAAAACTAAAAAAAAAAAAAAATTTGACGAGCCACGAGCCGGCTCGGCTCGTGGCTCGTGAATCACGAGCTCGCCCACGAGCAAACGAGCCGAGCAGAAGCTCGGCTCGTTTTGTAACGAGCCACGAGCTCGGCTCGTAGGGCAACGAGCCGAGCCGGCTCGGCTCGGCCCATTGCCATTACTATCGCAAGTTGGTCTCAGTTAGTATCGATACCTAAGCATCTTCATCTTATAATGCATTCAAAACGAATAATGATATTCGCAGTCGCTCACTCCAACGATCGCCCCACATGACATACACATGGCATGTGATCATTTGATACATGAGTCAATAATAAAATTATTACATTAATGTATCAAATAATCACATATCATATGTATGTAATTTAGTTCGACTGCCGTAGTAAGCATCACTCTTTAAAAAGGTTCATATATCCAATTGGCCTCACTTCTAGAAATAATCGTAGGGTAACCCCACATTGTATGTGATGAATGTTAGAATAATTCTATTATGTGAATTTTCATTTGATTGCGAATTTTACGGATTAGATGTATAGTTTGCAATAATACTGTGATTAGGCCTAATATGTTAGCGATCAATTGGGCCGTTGTACACCTTACATGCTATATTATTATAATGTGGTAATTTTCAGTATGTTGGTCGGAATTAAGTAAACTCTAATTAGGGTTAGAGTCGGTAATTGGCCGACTTTATGATTTTTTATATAATGGCTAGGTCTCATCTCCTCTCCATGTCGTTTTGGCTTACCCCATTGACAATCGATTATTTGTGAGAAGCAGGGATAGAAAGATCTAGTTGGTAATATTCATAAAAAACAATGTCTTCCGCATATATAAATTTTGAACTATCAATTAACATGTTTTTCTTTTTTTTTTTTAACATGATTATATTGAATAATTTCAACAATTGATATCAAAGCAGTAATTGGAATCATTTAAACAAAATTAAAAGCAAAATCCAGCTGCTGTCTGAAGTCATCTCATAAAATAGCTTTGCCCTTCAATTTCCCACAAATAAAAAATAAAAAACAGCAGCCTCACTGTGCAATCTACCCTTCAATTAATTAGATATCCACTACCAAAATCCCCATTGGCTTATAGTTCTAGTGGTTACACATCTGGCCATGTGTTGCCTCCATTGAAATTTCACGCTGGTCTTTTAGGAACTCTTTATGTAATATGCGGTTGCTTCTTTAGTTCTTGCATGTTTGTGAAATCTGACAGCTAAATTTATTTGTCCATATAATTGATATTGCCTAAAACTGCATTACACGTTGGCCTTTTGGATTTTTGATTTGTGGAAGTCTATATCTACAATAACAAAGCCTAATTCTGGTTTGATTGATGATTGCAACGATAACGGTAGTGAGAGCGTGGGATCCGGTCCGGATGAAATTTATGGAAATCATTATGATGAAGAGATGGTTGAGGGGCCAGTAATTAAGGGTTTTGATGAAGGGATATTCCATTTAAATTCGAACACGTCTTTGAATCATAGATATGGATCTACGATAAATTGAGGGTCGACGCAAGAAGGTATTAAAATTGAAGTTCCAGGGGATGTTAGAAGATTTACTGGCGGTGAATGGAGCTTTGGAGGAGTTTCAGATACAAGTTGCCGGTTGCACGAAAAGATTCGACCACGCAGTGCATATGGTACACCTATAGGTAACTTAAATGATATGATATAATTAGGAACTCCCAGTGCACCACCTGTTATGGATATTGGAAGAGAAATGGATGACTTTTGAGGTTAAAATTGAACGATTAAAAAAGAAACAAATTGGGCCCCGCAGCGCCACGAGAAGGGAGAGAAGCCTAGGGTTTGTTTTGATTGGGTTTTGGATTGGTTTTCATTAATTGGGAATCGGATCTAGAGGTGTCAATTCGGGTGGGCTAGGTCGGGTCGGCCCGTCAACATATGAGCCCGATAACGGCCCGTGTAAAAAAAGTCTACCCGCTATGGGTTTTGGGTCGGCCCACAAATTTTGGACTACAACACAGGCCCACCCGCTGACCCATCCGGGTCGAGCCCATACGGGTCGCAGTTCGCGGGTCACGTGTCGTAGGTCGCGAGTTGTTCCAAGAATTTTTTATATTGATAGCAAATTTTTTTTTTAATTTTATTTTTTGTTAAATGTAAACTAAGAATTGAACAAAATGATAAATTTATATTTGTATCAAGAAATGTTTATATAGAATTCAAATTTAATAATTAAAATTTAACAACTAAATACATTTCTAATTACGTGAAGATATGTATTTATAGCAAAGTACATTCCAACTAGGTTGTCACCTACTTTTACTATAATTTATAATTTAAGTACATACCAACTAACTTGTCACATACTTAAGTCTTAACTATTAAATATAATTTAGTTGTTGAAAAATTATATATTTGTTTCTCAATCAATCTTCATGAACTGTGATATTTTTGAAATCTTCAGCAATATCATCATTAATTTTATCTTGCATCATTCGATCCGCGAATATCCAATCTTTCACTCATATGAGAGCTTCCAAAATATTTTCTTTAAGTCTAGATCTTCGTTCATCCAATACCCTGTTACCTGCACTAAAAGCAGACTCGGATGCCACTGTTGAGACTGGAACTGTTAGTATATCTCGTGCCATTTTAGATAATATAGGGTATGACCGCTCATTTAATTTTCACAATCGTAAAATATCTAACCTATCCACTTCATCTTCAAGTATTAAATTATAATGATCAAATTGATAATATCTTTCTAATTCAACAGGTGTGTTATGTGGATTTGCAATTGAAGTCGAAGTAGTAGATGAAGAACCAAATCATTACGTTTCTTAGCTATTATGGAGAAAAAAGAAGATTTGTCTTTAAAAGTTGTACTAGAGATTGGAGAAGAAGACAAATTTTCATTGTTACCATATTTAATAAAATAGTTGTTATACATTTCATTAATAAAAATTTTCAATTGTCGATTTGTAATATTTATATTAAAAGCCAATGTTTCAGAAAGTGATTCTAAAACACAATGAACTCCAAACAACTTAATGCGAGGATCTATTACAGCTGCCGCTGGAAAAATTAGTGGCATATTTTCATAATATTTTTTAAACTTTTCCTCCATTGAGTAAATAATTTCAAAGAAAAATGGATCGTCTCTAAATGATGAAAACTGTCCAGTAATTTCTACTAATTGTAAAAGTATAAGATTACTAGTTAGATAATAAACTCCAAAACTAATTTTTGTTGCCTTATAGAAAGGTTTCAAAATTTTCATAATTTTAAATACTTTTTCCCAATCCGAATCAGTTATATAAATTTGATTTTGCTTTGAATTAACAAATGTATTAATAGTATTAGTATAGCCAATACACAATTTTAACATTAAAAAGGTTGAAATCCATCTATTAGGAAAATCATCAACAAATTTTCTTCTTCTCAATCCAAGATTTTTACAAATTCTTGTTGTCTAGAATCTGAACAAGAAATATAATTAATAGATTCTCTAATTATATTTATTTGTGGTGTTATTAATTTCAAACTATTTTGCACAACTAAATTATATATATGACAAACACAACACATGTGAAATAATTTAGAATCAT
>JAVHZT010000270.1:0-19294 GCA_035079005.1 Fraxinus americana | reverse complement strand
GTTTAAGAAAAAGCAAAAGAGTTTGTGGAATTCATCAAAGGTATCGTTCTCATCACAGTTTCTATCTAAACACATTGCAGATTCTCGTTTGGGAATTGAAAATTGTTTTATTTCCGCTGTGCATGTTAAGTAAATTCCCAACAGTGGTATCAGAGCTTACTTTGTGTTTGTTAGAAATTGTTTTGCATGATTGAACAATTATATATATAATTGTTTATTTTTATTTTTTGAATCTAGCAATTTAGAAAATTATTTTTCATCTTCAAAAATCTGTTTTGAAAAAAAAAAAAAATTGTCAGATCGGAAGGCAGAAGGGCCGCTGCTGACGGTCAGACGCTGCCGGCTGCACGGCGGCAGCATTACGGCCGCACTCAGATGCAGCCCACTGCATCATGCGTTGCAGCGTCGCAGCGTGCGACGTTGCACCTGGCGATGTAAAGAGGTCTTGCTATCGCCGCTATCGCAATGACAGCGGCAGGCGTGACACAGCCGCCTTTTGCGCTGCTGTGGGTGTGACACATCAACGCGAAGGCGCTGCTGCAGGCGGCGAGTCCGGGACTCGCCAGTGAAGAAGCGCCGGCAGGAGGAGGGTTTTCAGCTACGGGTTTGGGGTGAATGGAGGCGGGGGCCTCTAATGCAATTTTCGAAATTGCAGGCCCCCGTCTGCTATTATAGAAAGGGGTCATTTTGCAATATTTAAATGGAGACCCTGTCATGCAATTTTCAAAATTGAAGGGCTTGTTTTTAATTTTAAACTTGGGTCAATTTGCAATTTTCAAAATAGTTTTGAATTTAAATATTAAAATGGTTTTAATTTGATTTTCAAATGGTTTGACCTAAAATTCAATTTTGACCCGTTTAAAATTTCGTTTAAAATTGACGATTTTTATATTTTCGTTAAAATTGGATTTTAACTTAAATATTAAACTTTAACCCTATATTGAATTTTATTTTATTTAGGAGTTTTATCCTAAATTAAAATGTTAATTCATTTTAAATTTTAAATTAGAATTGGACTTTAATTTAATATTTAATTAAAATTTGATTTTAATTAAATCATCCACCCTAGTATGTTGTTGAAATTAGAGTTGGACTATAATTTGACATTTAATTGAAATTTGATTTTAATTAAATTGTTTTACCCTAAATTTTTCTTGAAATTAGAGTTGGACTCTAATTTAACATTTAATTGAAATTTGATTTTAATTAAATTGTCTCGCCCTAAAATTTTATTGGAATTAGAGTTGGACTCTAATTTGGTATTTAATTAAAATTTGATTTTAATTAAATAGTCCCGCCCTATATTTGTAGAATTAGAGTGGACTATAATTTGATATTTAATTGAAATTTGATTTTAATTAAATAAGTCCGCTAATTAAATGAATTAATTAATTTGATTAATTAATTATTTAATTGTTCTGATCCATTTGTCTAAATTAGTTTAGACGATTTCAATTGTTAGAAACTTGAAACATGTATGCATATAATATTAGATATTACATAGGAATGCATTTATATGATGAATGTTTTATTAGTAGATGATTATGGATTCGACCATATGGATGTGTTGAATGGTTAGTTTTATTCTTATTGTTTTATGGGCTTACGAACTCTTATTTATTTTGGACCTGCGAGTCCGTTGTTATTATTATGGGCCTGCGCGTCCAATATTATTTAGATCTGCGTGCCAACTAGTATAGGATACAAGTTGCAGCTGGACTAATTGAAGATACAAGAAGATGAGGAGACCATAGAGATGGAGCATTATATGAATCAATGCTATATCCCCTAGGAACTGACCGACTAGTCTTCCTTATGGCTCGGGAAGACTAGATAGTATAAGTCCATAATCGTCAACACTATTATATGTATGTTTATTTGCATGTTAGATGTATAAAAAATATATATATAATTATTACGATGAGACCTTTTGCATGCAAAACCCCTCGTTAAAAATTATTAAGTCAATTTGTTATTTGTCTTCCATCATTATAATGAAAAACGAGAGTCCTAAATCGATCTTAACTTGTTGAGCACACTCAATTTTAGTCCATTAGGGATATGTTTGACACTATGAAATATTAGATATTTCCGAATGATGGGTTTGACTTAACTAATATTTATCTTTTGTTGAGTACACTCAAGAAAATAAATTTTAGAGGCATGTTAAAATATTGAGTCATATTTATATTCGCCTTCCTTCATCATAGTGAAAAACGAGAGTTCTAAATCGATCTTAGCTTGTTGAGTACACTCAAGGCTGGTCTATTAGGGATATGTTTGACACTATGAAATATTAGATATTTCTGAATGATGGGTTTGACTTAACTAATATTTATCTCTTGTTGAGTACACTCAAGGAAATAAATCTTAGAGGCATGTTAAGCTAACACATAAGATGTGTGAAGATAAAGAGTTGTCAGTTTAATGATTTGGGAGTTGTATGGAGGTACAATTGATAATAGTATCTACCCAAATGTTTTATTAGGGTTTGTTGAGTGCACTCAAGGTTTTAATATAACAAATGGGATCCCAGCCCACTGGAAATCAAGTACGGATTCCATAAATTTATGTAAGAGGGTCATAAATTTGAGTTAAACAGTGGGAGCGAAACTAATTTAATAAAAGGCCATGTTAAATTAATTCATGGATTATATATATTATTTCTTTACTTTTCGTCATTTTCATTTATTGAATCATGAGTAACCACATAAATTTGAGAGGTATATTGTATGCCAACAACCAAAGAAAATTTTCTTGATTGACGCCGCAATCTGAGAATTGTTCTCAGGCATGAAAAATTGGTTGTGTCCTTGAGTAGCCGTTTCTAAAGACACCTGTTGATGACTCGATAAAAGAAGAAGTGGCTGCTATAATAAATACAGTGATGACGATAGTACTACAACATATGTGATGTTTGTAACTATGTCACCTGAGTTAGAAAGCAACATAAGAGTATAGATGCTAACACATGATTTTTCATCTCAATGTGTTGAATGATGAACAATCATACGAGGAAATATATGATATTTCCCAGCAACTATACCAGTGCATAATGGCAGAAGAATCTTCAGTCGGTGCTTGTATGCTGAAGATGCAGACTATTTTGAGAAGTTATCTTGATTGCGTTCAGTCATGAACAATGAACTAAGTATAGACTTGGTTCTGCAATCTCTGTCACAGAGTTATTCATAACTAATTATGAATTTAACATGAATAAACTCGAAGCACGCTCATTGAGATGCTGAACATGCTTAAAACTGTTAAGTCCAACATCTGTGTTTGTAGTGGACAAATCTTAGTCATAAATTCCTATATGGAAGTCTAAAGGATGCTTTAGGAAAGCAACCAAGATGACTAAGACGGTTAAAGGAAATAAGGACAATACCAAATCTGATGATCCTTATTATCATTTTGGAATGGTAGATCATTGGAAATGAAATTGCAAGGCTTATATCTACTTTCTTAGTTTTATGGGTATTAGATACTAGATATGGATCTCATATTTGTATAAATATGCAGAAACTAAATAAAAGTAGATCGCTGCAAAAGGGAGAAGTTGACCTACACGTTGAAAATGAGCAAAAGTTGTTGCATTGCCTGTAGAAGCATATTTCTTGCCATTGCCTTTATGTTTGATATTAGAATTAGAGAAACGTTAATTTTGTTTTCACCATTACCAAGAGCATTAAATAAATTTCATGTTTTGACATGAATTATTCTAATGTTAAGGACAATTGTTGTTCCTTTTTATCTTGATAAAATCTTAATGGTTATGGTAAATTACAAAATGACATTTATATTCTAAATATTGAGTGTTCTATAATGAGTATAGAAAATTGAAAGGCATAAAAATAATAATCTGAATAACACCTATATCTGGCATTGCGGATTTGGTCACATAAATGAGAATGCAATTCCAAACTTACATGGAGATGTATATTTGGGTCAAATGATTTTGAACCATTTGAAAAATGCAAATCATGTCTGTAAGACACAGTGACCAAATCTCCTTTTACTTGAAAAGGAAAATGATCTGCATAATTATTAGGTCTAATACATAGTGATGTATGTAGATGCATATTAATTAATGTCAGGTGAAGTTTGTCTTATCTCATCACATTTACTAATGACCATTTCAAAAATGCTCATGTACATTTGATGAAATTCAAGCATGAAACTCTTGAAATGTTCAGGGGATTCAAGCTAGAAGCAGAGAAACAAATAGGTAAATATATTCTAACACTAAAACTTGTTCGAGGTAAAGAATATCTAAAATGGAGAATTTTAGATTATCTAAAAGAGAATTAGATTCTCGCGCAGTGGATTCCTCCATATACATTGCAACATAATGGTGCATCTGAAATGAGGAATCGTACATTATTAGATATAGTGCAATAGAGAACCAGCCATGCAAACATTCAAAAGTCGTTTTGAAGTCATGCACTGATTGATACGTTATGCGCACTAAATCGTGTCTCATCTAAATCGGTTGACAAAACTTCATACGAGTTATGGAAATGCCCAACTTATCTCATATGAAAGTTTGGACTGTGATGCTTATGTGAAGCATATTGGATCGGATAAGTTTGAGACTAGATCCGATAAATACATATTTGTGGATATCCAATAGACAATTGGATATCAATTCTATAATCCCGTTGAGAAGAAGATGTTCATCTCAAGACATGTCGTACTCTTAGAGAAAGTGTTTACTCTAAGAGAGACAGTGAGAGTAGAATAAATCTTGAAAGAGTTCAAGAGTCCACGGATATAATTGACCGAATAGATGAATCTGAGTCTTATCCCACACTAGCTGAGGGACATACTCTTGATCAGGAAGTGGAGACTTCTGAGGACACGTTAGCTCAGTGTAAATCTTGTAGGATCATTTAACCTTCTAGAAGGTACAATCCATGATTACTAATCAAGGATAATGAACCTACTAATTACATAGAAATAAAGTCAAGTGTCGACTTAAAGAGATGGACTTGTTGTATGTAACCAAGGTTTGACCTTGGTCGACTTGCCAATGGATTAGAACCCATAGGTTGTAAATGAGTTTACAAGAAAATGTCAATATGGATTGAAACAAGCCTCTTGGAGCTGGAATCTTCGATTTGATGCAAAAAGTCAAAATGTTTGATTTTATAAAAAATGAAGACGAATTGTGCGTTTACAAGAAGATAGTGGGAGCATTGTCGCATTCCTGATATTATATGTATGAGACATATTAGGACACGACGTCTCTATATTTCAATTGTTGAAATTATGATTGTCAAATAAGTTCTCCGTGATGGATGTGAGAGAAGCAAGTTGATCTATAGAGATAGATCTAGAAGATTGGTTAACTCATCCCAATCTGTACAGATAAAATTCGGAGAAGATTTTATATGGAGAAAATGAAGTGAGAGTTCATGGATAGAATGATGCTAACTTCTAGTCAGACAAGAATAATAGCACATCTCAAATAGGATATTAGTTTACTCTCGAGCGGTGTGTTGGAAATGTTCCAAGTAACCGTTGATTCAATAATGGAAGCCTTATACATCATTGCTTTACAAAGCAACAAAAGTTGTGGTCTGGATCAGGAAGTTCATTACTGAACTTAGACTAGTTCCTAACATTGTTGATCACACGCTTATGCATTGTGATAACAATGGAGCCATCGTGCAAGCGAAGGAACTAAGGTCTCATCAATGATCCAAACATATGTTAAGGCAGTGTTATCTCATTGTAATATAATACAATGAAATGACGTAAATAAAGAACAAATTCCCACAAGTTATTAAATTGCAGATCCACTGACAAAGAGTTGTCACAGCATAAACATGATCGTCATGTAGACTCTTATGTTATAAGATACATAAGTGATTGGATCAAGTGCAAGAGGGAGTTTGTAGGCGTTATGCCCTAGGTCCAATCAATTTTGGACATAAACACTTTGAATATATATATAATCAATGCATATGTACGGCAATATCTATTATTTAATTGAATTAATATTCTAATAAATTAAATAATAGAATCCGTAGATTCAAGTATGGGTGATTTGTTAATCACAAGGAGTTGTGATTCTGAGATACAAATTACGTATGACTGAATCTTAAATCGTCCGTTGTCGAAGTAATAACGAGATACAGATATCGTTATTAAGGATAGACTATCGCGTGTGGCATTCTTACTTGTGAAGTAAGTAGCTGATCTCACAAGCTAAAGTGTGGTGACACTTGAATGAACACGTGGATGTTTTGTTATAGAACAAAACATTGGAGACCCGCTGAGAGATTCCACATGGATAACTATCTAAGTGTTAGTGGTTAATCTCTAACGTTCGGTAGTGGAATTGGTCATTTGACTTCATGTCATCATTGTACCTTATATTAGGCCAGTCATACTTTGGTGGTGTTGGATGTTGCTCTGTCAAGGATCGCTAATACAGCATCTTTCGAGTATGTCAAGAATCATATGAAGGTTGTGAATGATCAATAGAGGATTCGTCACTCTTAGATAGTAAGAGATTATGATCTACATTTTATCCAGTTAAGTTAATAATGAAATCCTTGGCCAAGGTGAACTCATAAGTCGGAAAAGAGTTTTCGACATACATTGACTTAACAGTGGGATAAAAGATATGATCGATAATTGAGATTGACACATATCCATATCTCATAATTGATCGGATCATATGACGAAAGGATTATAGTTTCACGGTAAACGAACAAGTTTGGTTTTGTCATACTACGTGATATTTTCCGTCACATGTATTGCCTGATACATTGCTAGATGTCAATCTGGGACAACGAAAGTGAATTAGTGATAAATTAAAAGGGGCGTTTTAATTTATCGATTTTGATTAGATCAAAATAATAATTCACGTCGTTAGGCATCGTGATTGGGAACCTAATAGGTCACACACAAAAGAGAATCAGAAGAATGAGATTTACCAATTAATTAATTGATAAGTGTTGGATAATTAATTAATTGAGTTGTTTATTAATAGGCCCGAATTAATTAATTGGATTAATTAATTCATGGACCGGGTTTAATTAATTTGATTAATAAAATATCAGACCGGGTTTAGTTTCAAGAGATACTAGGGTTTGAAAACTGTAGAGATTTTATTATTCTTGCTAGCACAAGAAAAGAAACCCTAGCCACCATTCTTGTTCTCTGTGTGGATCACCATTGGAGGCTGGACAATTGGACAGCTTGAATTGCAGATCGTGATCATTGGAGTTCAAGAAAAAGCAAAAGAGTTTGTGGAATTCATCAAAGGTATCATTCTCATCACAGTTTCTATCTAAACACATTGCAGATCCTCGTTTGGGAATTGAAAATTATTTTATTTCCGCTGTGCATGTTAAGTAAATTCCCAACATATATCACTATTTTAATTTTTTACTAAGAGTTGAGATTGTTGTCTCGAATTTATTGTCTCCTCTTGTTCTCTGGGTGTAATGTATCAAGTTGTTAAAAACTGTATTGATATCTTTTCACTTGCTATGAATATGTGTGTTTAATAAATGTATTGAAGCTCAGCTGAAAGACAACAAGTTTGGAGCAACAAATGTTGACTCCTTCATTAATTATATCATCTATACTCACATGAAATTTTAAACGTTTTCCAAACTATCCATTGAGATGTGCTATTAGGTGTTCTTTTCTTGGGGGTATTGAACTCTTCAAAATTCAAGTCAAGAAATACAAGTTAAAATGTATACTTAGTGTAAACGATTGTTTATCAGTGTATGGTCCTGTTTTAGTTTCATTTTTTAAAATGCATTTCTAATCTTACTTTCACTCATTAAGATAATTTTGCATATAACTTAAATTTTGTTTCCTATTTTTAATCACACGTTCTTAAAAAAAATTATCAATTTTTTTATAAAATCTATTTTCACAAAATGGGGCTCAAACAAGAACTTAGATTGTATTTCATCCATACTGATTACTACCCCTTTATATAGTGATCTTTAGTAGGGATTTTTAAAGAATTCGAACAGTGATTTTAATGTATTTAGAAAAAGAAATTTATTTGTCTATACCTTAGTTCTACAATAATAATTGCTTGAAGGGCAGAAAAGTTGCTAGTCGTTGATTGAATGAAATAAAACAAGTTTAGAAGAAAACATAGCTTTTCTACCAAAATCTTAAAATACATAAATACAGAAATTTCAATAATTAAAATACATAATATGAAAATTTTAATTCGTCGAAGACATGAATTTTATATGTATTTCTCACAATCAAAATTATCATTTTCCTCCTTTTCTACATAAACTAAAGGCTCCCTCTCCTTTTCCTTGACATATCATATTAATGACACTGATGAAATACGTTAAAGTAACATCAAATTGTCACCAATCCATTTGTGTCTAAGCCACTAACTTATAACAGAATTGTGCTCAGTGATGCAAGAAAGAAATGGTACTGAAGATCCACCCTTGTCTGGTTTCTGGGCTTTGGTGCCGTTATGCCTCTTGTGACAAGGCTTTAGATCACCTCCATGTTGCAGCAAGTTAGCAAGTCAACAAGGGCCACACAGCCCACATTCCACACAGGGGTGGACCCAGACAGTGTCAAAAATTAAAATATTTTTTTTTAAAAACAATATAATATTAATGAAAATAAGTTGAAATATTAGTTTGGAATAGACTACTTTGACACGTCGTAACTTTTTCTACGGTTAATCATTTCCTGTTCCAATAACAAGAGAAAAACTAGGTAGTAAACACTTTGAAATGGTATTAAGAATGCAATGTTTCGACTTCATTCGACCTCATTCGACCTCATTTTACATCTTGTAAAAACAATTACAAATTTTCTAAAAAAAATATAATTTGTGGGGTCAATTGACTCCACATGACCCCAAGCGGGTCCGCCTATGACTCCACATCATCCCCTAATTGGCTAAGGTGGCTATAAAAGGTAGTAGAGATGATGTATTTTCGAACAGAACTAGATCAAATTGGACTCAAACTGAATCTAGTGGTTCTTCTTAAATTAAATGGGCGAACGGGTATATGAATCAAGAATCATCGGATTTGGTTCAATTCTCGATTGTAGACCAGAAACAAAGAATTGAATAAGAACCAAATCTTCCTAATTTTTTTTATATTAAATAAGTCAATTTATTTTTATTTTTTTCTAAATAAATTTGCCAACTAATTAATTGAGTCTAAAAATATTATTTTTCTACTTCATTTGCCAACTAATTAATTGAGCCCAAACTATGATTTTCCCGTTTTCAGTCCAAGCTCAACTTTGTAATTCAAATTTAAAAAAATAAAAATTCCGTGACCTAAGTTTTTCTCGATCATTCTACTGTTTCTTAGCCTTTTTTTGCTCTATTCATTTAATTTTCTCCATTTTTTTTCTCACGCTCAATGGAATCACTGATGTCTAAGCGTTATTATTTACCTTTTCGTTGTACACATTGGTGAATGGATCTTATTAGATAATTTTTAAAAATATTTTTAAATTGGATTATGTTATTTTGTAAGAGTTAATGTAGTGTTGTTGTAAAAGTTAATATTGCACATGTCATTAATAGGACTAATGTAGTGTTGTAGTAGTTGCTAAAAAAATAATTATGATACGGAACCGAATTGAATTGAGCCAGTTCGATTCGGTTTGGTTCTATATTCAATTTAGACTCGATAGTTTTACTTGTTAAGCTTGGTTGGATTCTCTTTAGAATCGAACCGAATCAAACTGGGCAATGTCTAACCCTAGAAGCACTGCCCTAACACTACCAAAAAATGTGGCTTTACCGACGGGGAAATCCGTTACTAAAACCATGATTTCCATTGGTAAAGGGTTTCACCAACAAAAATTTTCCGTTGCTAATCTGGTCCCTATTTGTGGCGCCGACAATTTAGCGACGAGAATGAAAATCCGTCACAAATTTGCTACGAATTTCTAGTCGGTAATTAGCAACGGATATCATTTAACGACAATATTAGCAACAACTTCATCCATCACTAATTACCCATGAAAAATGGTTCGTCACTAATCGGCAACGAATTTCCGTTCCTATTTCCGTCGCTAATTTGAATTTAAAATTTTAAAAAAAATTGATTATTATAATATTATTTATTTTCTTGGTACGAAGTTTATTACTGCAAATATATATAAGAAGAAGAAGCTTAAGTTCAAAATTTAATATATAAACTAACAAACAATGTTACAAGAAATTGTAAATATACCTACAATTCCTTAATTTTGAAGTTCCAAACTACATAGAAATATACATAATTGTGCGAAGTCCTTATGAGAGGACTTGAATCTGAGACATGATTACTAATTAAAACAAATCCTCCAACTACAGAAATAGGTAATTAATATGTGTAATGAATAGAAATACAATTTAGTATTCTAGTTGAAGAATAACGATAAAAGCAATGCACGCGTAACAAATGTAACTTATTTAACTTATCATTCTTCCATTTGTGGCGCATTTGGTTTATTGAGCTTGGTGCATTTCCTGTCACGAAAAAAAATAAGAAAGCAAACACATAATCAAAAACCAGATCCCATAAGTTAAATATAAAGCACATTGGATAAATCACATTGGATTATATACAAACAGTTTTGGAAAATGGTTCCCAAAATTACCTGCTGAATGAGCAATGGAAAGGCTTTATGTTCGAGAGATGCTGCTGGAGTTTTCCTACATCTTCTTCTTTTGCACCCTGACAACAGACTGCTGGATTCTTCGCTTTGATGTGACGATCAAAATATTTGATTTTATCAAGAATGACGATGAACCATGTGTTTATAAGAAGATAGTGGGAGCATTGTCATATTCCTAATGTTATATGTAGATGACATATTATTAACAGGAAATGATGTTTCTATGTTTCAATTATTGAAATTATGGTTGCCAAATAATTTTTTTGTGATTGATATGGGAGAAGCAACTTGATAGATTGAGATAGATAGAGATAGATCTAGAAGGTTGCTTAACTCATCCCAATCTATATAGATAAAATCTTGAGAAGATTTTATATGAAGAAAATTAACTGAGAGCTCATGGATACACCGATACTAACTTCTAGTCAAACATGAATGGTAGCATATCTCAATCAGGATATTGGTTTACTCTTAAGTGGTGTGTTGGAAAGGTTTCAAATATGAAACAATCGTTGATTCGATAGTAGAAGCTTTGTACATCATTACTTTAGAAAGCAACAAAAGTTGTCGTCTGGATCAGGAAATTCATGAATGAACTTGGAGTAGTTCCTAACATTGTTGATTACATGCTTCTGCATTGTAATAACAATGGAGTCATCCTACAGACAAAGGAACTAAGTTCTCATCAACGATCCAAACATGTGTTAAGGCGGTATTATCTCATTGGAAAGGTAATATAATGAAATGACGTAAAGAAAGAACAAATTCTTACAAGTAATTAAATTACAGATCCACTGACAAAGAGTTGTCGCAGCATACACATGATCGTCATGTAGACTCTTATGGTATAAGATACATAAGTGATTGAATCTAATGCAAGTGAGAGTTTGTAAGTGTTATGTCCTATGTCATAACTCATTCATTCACATTCGAAGTCAATATTATTTATTCAAAGTCAAATGTTTGATTAGTCAAAGTTAAAGTTAATTAGGGACTTAAATGGAATGAATTATTTTATTGGGGTTTATTTTACAATTGACGATATTTGAGGGTTTAAGATGGATAAGATTTAAAGTTGGGGATGTGTTTATCTATCATTGGAAGTTAATGGTTTAAATGTTATGTTATGTATATATTGGGGACTTGACTTGCAATTATTCAATAGTCACACACACACACACACACACACACACACACACACACACACACACATATATATATATATATATATATATATATATATATATATATATCCATTTTCACATGGTGGGAAAAAAAAGGTTTTCAAGCTTGGATTTCAATTTCTTCTTCAATTTCTTCAGGTAAACAAAGTATTTATTGATTGAAGAATGGTGTTAGATTTTAAAGTTTATGGAAAAAAATTTATATTCAAAGTTTAGCAAGAACTCATAATTATTGATATGTATTTGAGGTATTAAACAAGAAGAATAATATATATTGGAAACTTAGTGTTGAAGTGCTAGAAATGTGAGAGGGGTTTGTAAATTAGAGCTTGAATCTTTGATTTATTACATGTATATGATAGAAACACTTGATTTATGATGTATTTCAGGGAGATATGGATTTGAGGTTGGATTTTAGTATTTTTAATCAATTTTCGTGCAAAATTTTTGTATAGCAGCTATTTCTGAAATTCTGTCCAGAAAGTGTCGTTATTGTCAAAGGTTTTGGGGACGGTTTTCTACATACAAAAACTGAAGCCAGATTTCAATACTCTGAAATTTTAGTGTTGTTTCCGTCAAATCTTTGATTTTCAGATTTTGAAGGTTTGATTGAAGTTATATGATAAATATTGAAGTTTAGTTATCGGATTAAATTATATGAGGAGGTGGTATATGTATAAAATAGTGATTTTATGAAAGTATATGATTTAGTGGATTTGATCATGTGTAGTGATTTGTGGGTAAATAATTTAAGAGAGGAAAAGTTGTGGAAATAGAAAAGAATAAATATAGAAGTTGAGAAATTAAGTGGTGGATTAGTATTAACTTAATTGTCAGGTTTTAATTGAGTAATTATATCGTTATTTCAGGTAGTGAAGTGAAAGCTTGGAAATGCTCGTCAATTTAGCAAGATTTCTATCCATAGATTTGAGTGGAAAATCTTATTTTTTCAGAAATAGATATTTATTAAATTTATATTATATCAAAAAGTTAATTATTTCATATATTTGATTAGACAGCATGATTTTCAGAATCAAATGAATTTTATAGTCACTTCTTTTAAAATTAAATTTAGTTCATTTCTCTAGCATATTATATATATATATATATATATTTATATATATCTATATATATATATATATATATATATATATATATATATATATATACCTAAAGTCATTTTAAAAAATCACCACAAACTACCCATGTGATTTTACCACAGTCTGGTGTGAATGTGTTTCCATAGTGTATGACTTCATATGGTTATTTTACCCGAGTTGCACTAGTGTGAATGTGTTTCCACAGTGTATGATTAGTTATGGTAATTTTACCCGCTCTACATTGATGTGAATATGTGTTTCCACAATGTATGATTAGATTATTAGAGGTCTTTGGGACCCACTCTCGTACACACATATGCTTTAGGCCATGTACTATGGTGATTAGCCTTTGAGGCAGCTCTGCGTACGTATGACCAGATTATTAAATTATCATATTTGAATGGCTTTACCTTGTACATCGAGATTACTCTGTACATGAGTAAGGCTATTCGTTGGGTACTTATTGGTGTGATTCTTTAGTATATCGTATTATGTTTATTCAGTTGTAGATTGAGAGATTTTCAAATATCAAATTATAGTTCATTTTAGAATATAAAATCAGCTTATTCAATTACAGAATTACTATTTTAACTTATAGAAATGACAGCTTTACGCAGTTTTTTGTTGATAACATATTGTCTATACTCGACATATTTTACGGTTGGTTATTCAAGAGTAAGAATTTTATAATTTTACCATATTTCAGTTCTAAAATAAATGAGCAGAATTTAGAATTTCTTAAAATTGTAAGAAAACAAATCAGAATTTTTAGTAAGGAATATGCTATTGGTACATAATGAGGTGTCCACAACGGTGTCCACCCCCTCACATGGAAGGGGACCCACTCTAATAAAATATAATATATCCAAAGTGGGTCCCCCTCCATGTGAGGGGGTGGACACCGTTATGGACATCTCATTATGTACGTGTCGCATCACCCTTTTTAGTAAATATGTATAAATAGAAAAAGTACATGTATTTACGAACTATCCACTCACTGAGTTACAAGTTCATAGATTTTGTTACATTTTTCCTTAACAAGTAGTAGCTGAGTTGAGCAGCATTGGAACTTGTCGATCAACCGAGTTGAGTCACACACATTTTCATTAGCTGTATGACTCATTTTGTCAGTTTATTTAATTCATATTTCTTTTGGGGTACATGTAGCTTTTGTCAGAAATGTTTATCATGGACTCACTACATATTTGGTATCTTAAGTACATTTGGGGAATTTTAGTTGTAAAGTACAGTAAATATCGATTTGCCAGCATTTTTTTTGAATAGTTTGAGTTTAGAGTGGTGTACCCTGTTTTAAATTATATGTACTGGTTTGAGAAAATTGATTAGTGTTCAGGTGATTTTATTTTATATTACAAAGGAAATTCTGTCAAAATTTTTATAAAAGTATGTCACAGTCAAAGCAGATCATAGTCGTCTTGATGGTGGGTTTGACATTTAGCTGGTATCTACCATCGTCGCACGGCACGTGTTGGGTCCATTAGGGTGATTCGAGACTAGTCGTGTCATCTCAGGTCCAATCAACTTTGAACATAAATACTTTTGGTACATAATTGACTCATATTTATGGCAAGATCTATTATTTAATTGAATTAATATTTTAATAAATTAAATAATAGAATCCGTTGATTCAAGTCTTTGTAATTTGTTAATAACAAGGAACAGTGATTGTAAGATACCAATTACATATGACTGAATCTTCAATCATCCGTGGTCGTATGTAATAACAAGATACGGTTATCGTTATTACGAATAGACCATCATGTGTGGCATTTCTTACTTGTAAAGTAAATAGCTGATCTCACGAGCTAAAGTGTGGTGACACTTAAATTAACACGTGAATGTTTTACTATAGAACAAAACATTGGAGACCTGCTAAGGAGATTTCACGTAGATAACTATCTGATTGTCAGTAGTTAATATCTAATGTTCAATAGTGGAATTGGTCCTTTGACTTGAGATCATCATAGTGCCTTATAGGAGAACATGCATACTTTAGTGATGTTGGATATTTCTCTACCAAGGGTGGTTAATACTGCATCATTCGAGTATGTCAAAAATCATATGAAGGTTGTAAATGATCAATAGAACCACTCTTATATAGTAAGAGATTTTGATCTACATTTCATTCAGTTAGGTTGATAATGAAATCCTTGATCAATTTGTACTCATAAGTTAAAAAGGCGTTTTCGACTTACATTAATTTAATAGTGGAATGATAGATATGCTCGATAATTGAGATTGATATATATATATATATATATATATATATATATATATATATATATATATATATATATATCAAAATTGATCGGAACATAGTGACGAAAGAATTATAGTTTCACGATAACAAGTTTGATTTTGTAATACCACGTGATATTTTCCGTCACATGTATTGCAGTGACACATTACTAGATATCAATTTGGAATGATGGATGTGAATCGATGATAAATTATAAAGGGATATTTGAATTTATCGATTGTGATTAAATCAAAATAATAATTCATGTTATGAGACATCTTGATCGGAAACCTAATGAGTCACATACAAAAGGAGAATTAGAAGAATAAGACTAACCAATTAATTAATTGACAAGTGTTGGAGAATTAATTAATTAGGTCGCTTGTTAATAGACTCGAATTAATTAATTCATGGACCAAATTTAATTAATTGGATTAATTAAATACTGGATAGTGTTAAATTTAAAAGACGGGCCAAGCCCACTTAGATTTATATTAATAAATCATTAGGGTTTCAGGAAAAATAGAACATAACACAATTTATATTCTTGTTGGCACGAGAAAAGAAAACTCTAATTCTCTCATTCTTGTTTCCTGTGTGGATTTCCATTGGAGGTTGGACAATTGGACATCTGTGGATTGCAAATCGTGATTGTTTGTATTCCAATATTAGTAAATGAATTTGCAAAATCTACAAAATGTATATTTTATATCACGGTTTCTCTCTAAACAAAAAGAAGATCATTGGTAGGAATTGAAATTATTTTATTTTCCGTTGTGCATGTTAAGTAAACTCCTAACGGATTTATTCTTCAACAATCTAGATTCAAGTTCTTCAAGTTTCGGGTTATCATAATCATTCTAGGCTTGTGTTTTCCAGTTTGTTCTCTAACTTAAATTTCCATCAGAAATATCTGCCCTCGATATACGACCTCTCTAACTGCATCAGATTTTACTCGAACCAACTCTTTCCATCATATCAGTTTGGCCTTTGATGGCCCCAGGCCACCAGATGCAGAGGCGATAGCCAATTTCTATCGTGAGCTAGGCAGATTGGCCTCACTACTTCAACATAACCTTTTTCTGACACCAAATGAAGAGGCAATGTTAAGCGAGTGTCTTGTGCAAATTCAGGTTTTCAACTTAAGATTTCCCTCACGAAATCAGTATGTCCCAGTCAGGGGCGGACCTGGGAATGCAAGTGCCCCCCAGATTTTGAAAAATATTTTTTTATTAATATCTAAAGGAAAAGAAAATATTGGGGGAAAGATTCGAATCCCTAATTCCCGTCTCCACTCCTCTCCACGCCATGACGTCGTCGCCATCCCTCTCTCACACAGTCACTCACACCTCTGACCTCACCAGCACCATTCCACTATCCATCCCGTCCGGTCTGAGACTCCTCTCCCGTCAGGTCTTCTCCACTCCTCTCTGTTTCGATCTCTGCCCAAGCAGCCGCTGCAGCCCAACTCCAGTCGACCAATCTCCAAGTACTGTTTTCCCTCTCAAAACGAAATTATTTGGGGTTATATTACTGATTGAATGATTGTAAAGTGTTAACTGCATTTAGGGATTGATAGTTAGCTACTTAGCCAGTTAGGATTTACTGATTTAGAAAGATTGTAAGTTTCTCTGTATCTCTGTTTCTGTGTCTTTGAATTAAGATTTAGGAAGATACCCAAAAACTCGCGCTCACCATGATAGAAATATTGCCTCACCCAGGTAGATTTCTTTGCCCAGGTTTAATTCTATTCCTTTTAATGTGATGAATCTTATGACTATTCCAAGTTGTTGCTTCTATTTTGGCTTCAGGGTGTTTTGGATAATGCTGATGTATCTGCCTCACCTGAGAGGCCCTCAGAGCTTACATGTTTGGTATGATATTAGATTTTTCTCATGAGTGCATTGCGTTACAGAACTGATTATTAAACTTCATTTGATTGAACCAGTTTTATATGAAGACTGGAAAGTGTAAATTCGACGTATTCTACAAATTTCATCACCCTAAAGGCGTGGAAATGCAATCAGCTGGAGAACAATATGTCACTGCGCTCCAGAATGAAATATCTGAAGATTCAAAGCCAGTGTAACCACTTTATACCCCAGCATTGTTGCATAACACCAAAGGTCTTCTTATCAGACCGGTAATTTTTATCTTAATATCGTGCTTACTACTAAAATTATAATCCATTAATATTATAAATAAACTTCTGAAATTTGAATGACCTGATGGGCACCTCATTGAATGTTCAGTAAGTCTCTTGGCAAGTTTGTCATGATTTTTTGGAGTATCTTAGTTTAAGCAGATGTTCTATTCATCATCTTTGGGCAAAAATCACCCTTGCAGCTTCAAATTTCTCCATTTTGTTGCTGATAACCATGAACTAGGAATTTAATACACAAGCATTATAATAATTAATAGGCCTTTGTGTACACTTTCTTATATACTGGTATATATAGCAGAGTCCTTAAAATGTTGACTTTAGAAACTAATCGCGAATTGTTCGTCTCTTTTATAAATGATCTGTCAATCCCCATCCTCAGACAAGGCAAGAGAACATAAAATTTCCCCTATGCACAACTTCACTTCCCTCAATACTCTACTTTTTCATTGTTTCGTAAGGCAATCTTGCTATCATGGTGAGCGCGAGTTTTTGGGTATTTGAATTAGGATTTAGGAATATCTTTTACTTTAATTTTTTCGTCAGCTTTTAAAAATTTGATTTTGCCCCCCTGTTTAAAAAGTCTGCGTCCACCCCTGGTCCCAGTATTGCTGCTACACACAAAGGATTGTATGAGAAACTATTAACTCTATGAAGAATTATTGGATCTCAATAAAGAAGCTTCTTCAAAAAGTTTGTTTGTAGTGTCTCCGTTATTACCACAAAAGTCATTTAAGGTTTATCATACACAAAAGTTGTTGTCGGAAATTCGACTATCGCAATCGAAAGAACAAAAAAAATAATAGAAAATAAAGACAGAAGATGAAGCGAGATATGCCAAGGTAAATCTCCTTAAGACAGATTTCGCCCCTCAACAAAGTGCAAACGGGATTAAGGACGTTAATCTCCCAAGATACAACGCTTCTTTCAAAGTCGATATTGCACAATACCAACCTTGTTGGTCGAACCAAAGAATAAACGTACTCGAACGGAATAACAACGAAAATATTGAAGGTTTTTTTGCAGAATATGGAGAGAGAAGGAATTTAGAAAAAAGAGATATTTATAGAGATTGAAGTGTCTTGTTGAATGAGTGTGATATTTCATGAACTAGTGCACCACTTGGTCTGAACGTCTTAGCCATTGGATCGCACTGTTTCATGATCTGACGATCCAAATTAAACCATGAAGTGTAGTGTCCATTCATCATGCCTATTCACCAATATCTGAACAGTCACCAGCCATGCAGATGCTACGCATACGTCCAACTGAACCCACTGCCACGCAGGACGAAATGACACAACCTGTTACATGTGTGCCACTTAGGATACCAACTCATCGAACATCTCGTTGCCACTTAAGTGCAAATGCGCCTCTAAAGCGTTCAATGCGAACTTTGCGATGTGCACGAGCCGGGGACGGGGTGCGGCGCGGCACGAGTGGTGCGAAGCACCACTCTAGTGGTGGCTAGTTTGCTAGCCTTTGGCTAGCCCAAGTTAGCTAAATTGTAGACCACTTATTAAATTATAACTTGTACACACATCCCACTATATAAACAAGTCTCTTTTCTTGTAAACTTTCGATGTGGGATTCCTTACCATATATAAGACACTTAAAATTGGCTTATCAACTTATGAGCTTATATTGGAGACTTTTCCAATTCACCCAAATTAATTATAATGATCCACATAATTAAATATCACATTTAATTATTTAACATTTTATCAATTAATTCCAACAAAAATGAATTGTCCCATGTAGTCAAGCAGATATTATGGAACACTTGGTGGAAAAGAACCTGCCACAACCTGCAACAGACCATTGTGGACGTTGAATTAAGACTTCATCTACGATATGAAATTATTGGATAGTAAATGCATGAGGTCTTTTATCATCATTAGCATAGTTCGACTGACAACTTACAATACTTAGAAATATGTTTTCAAGAAAT